>JAHWFO010023340.1:219213-239795 GCA_023313115.1 Rhysida immarginata
GATTTTACATGTCGTGGACGACTGCAAAAAATTGAATTTTTTGGAGTCCATGGAGATCTTGAAGAATCACGGAGACAAACTAATGAATCATGATAATGGACCTTTAGATTTAACAGTATGGAAACCCATATTAAACTTTGTAAAATAACTATATTCCAATTCTGATCCAGGAGGAACTTAGCTCTCTACTAAGTCCGCGGTTTTGAGCCAATCGGGTTCTAAGTTTGGTTGTTAGACTTTTAAATTTTGGAAAATCTCTCTGATTGGTTTATTTCTTTTATAAATACTTGTACAAATTTTGTTGTTATTTGATTCATACTGAAGATGGCTACTTAGTAGCCGAAATGTATACATCTATGAGGATTAAAATCTCTTTTTGTGGAAAAGTGGTATCCGCCCTTCATCTGTATAGAGATCCTGCCTACGCCCATGCGGACCTGTTCTACAAGTCATGTGGTTTTGATTGCAATTGAAATGAATTTCTAAAATAAATTTTTAATAAAAAATTGACAGAAGTGCAAATTTAACGTTTGTGATAGCTATTACTTTCTAAAATTAAAAAATGACAGGCTAAACATTCGAATGGAATTATTAAATTATAAAACCGAGCAAAATGATGCTCAAAAAGAGAAATTTTCTTATGCAAATTTTCCGTAGAAAATCCATCTTGTACTTAAATAATTTTTTTTTAACAATCTTCATTTGGTGTTGAGTTTCTATATATCTTTAAAAATCGAATTTCTCCTCCTCATAATTTCAGAAATTCAATTAAATCTGCAGTTTTCTCCATAGGTTAACATTAAAAATGGTTACCTTAGAGGGGATAGTACAATCACGCCATCTGATGTCTTCTATGAGAAATACTCCGCGTTGTTCCCCATTATTTAATTTTGCGTTTACAACTGAAGTCAACGAATAATTGGCAGAAATCAAAACAAAATAAAAAGTAATGAATTAAAATCTCACGTTTAAACAATTATCATTATTACTTGAAATCCACTCATGACATGACGGATCATCAATGGTTTTCAAAACTTATATTCTGCAACAATGTACTGTTCATCTACGTATAAATAATCAACCATGACCTCCTTTATTATTACAGACCTGTTTTACTGAATAATTTCCATTGTTGCTTTTAGCATTTCTCAATTTTGCCGTGGCACTGGTTAACTTCCATCTCTGATTGTTTCCAAGAATGAAGGTTACATTGATGTTTGGACTAAGATGGTCAGGTGACTTTACAGTGACGTTAAAAACAAACTGAATAAGCATTCATTTCAATAACCAAATTTAGGTTTCTTTTTATTCGCTGTTTAACTCGTGTTTTAAAATAAAAGATTCTATGCAAAAAAAATTAATACATCATGTATTTTTTTTATTTTGTTTGCACTACATTTTGTTTATTTCAGTTGGTAAAAAAGGGAGGTTAAACAGCGCCATGGTAAAATTGAGAAACGCCAAAAGCAACAATGGAAATTGTTCAGTAAAACAGGTCTGTAATAATAAAGGAGGTCATGAATCAACACTAAACATTTTTCAATTTATTTATTTAATTCACAACAATGACTGAGTATTATCAAGTCTAAGGAAGTGACAAAGACACTTAATAATTCTTCTAATAAGTGTACAATATTTTTAGAATGCTTTTTTAAATTTAATTTGGTTTGCATGAAACTCTAGAATATTATTTCACAATTTTTGATAATTTTTGAAAACTTATCACCGGGAACAGAAAGATTGTGGAATTCGCTGTTTTGATTATTGATCAGTTTATCACAGAACAATGCGATCCTCTTTTTGTTTTAAGCATTTTATTAGTATATTTTTTGAAAAAACAAATGAACCTTTAAAAGTTTGTGTAAAAAAAATTAACTTCCACGGAATTAAGTTGAAGTTATACATAATTCAAGTAAATGTCGGGGTGGTGTCGCTTCCTCGCCACTAGGATCGCTGCTGCTGCATACTCTGCAGCGGTAGGCAACGTTGCAAAGCGAGGCTGCACGGACTTACTTCCTTAGACTATGGTATTATCTTACCACAACAATCCATGGCTTTGGACGGATTGTTGTAACTTTCTTTGTTGGCTTCGGACAAGCAGACGCCTCAGACAGACGAAGAGAATTATAGAATTAGATTACAACGCTTATATAACTTTCACCATCTTTGGGCCATGTTTGGTTGATGAAATCTTGTGGGGCCAGTGGGTTCGGAGTTGCGGGATGGGAGTCGATTGGTCTTTAGAACTATGTCAGTATATGGCATGTGATATATCATTAGATCGAAAATGATGAGAAAGGAAAGAAGATATTGTTCTTTTATATTTTCAAAATACTATATTCGAGGAAATCAATTTTTTTATAAAAAACAAATTGCGGGGTTAAAAAGTGCAGATGAAAGGGTAAATATAATTGAACTCAGGGCTTCGGCTACTTTCCTAACCTTCTTTGGCAGGATTAATTTCTCGTTCAAGTTTAGTTTAATCACGAAGATTGCAAATACGTTACGTAATCGTCATCATCCATATCAAGGAATTACGATTGGTTTTGTGTAGGCGTATGTTATCGTACAACTAGGAGGGTTAAGTTTCAATTATATTTTATGGTAACTAATGCCTGTAAGGGGAGATTTCCCTTTTCTGGTATTCAGCAATGAAATTATTTGCCTTATTCCTTAAAATCTCATATTTTCAGTGTTCTAAGCTCACATGTGTTAATGTATGTAAATTCTTTAATAAAGAATTGGAAAATATTTGATTGACCAACAAAAATAGATTATTTGAAATGTTCTAATTACATTTTGACAGTCATATAGTTTTTGCTTTTATGTTAATAGCTATATTATATGTTTCTGCACTTGTTTCTCTTTGATTTTTATTTGTTAGTTTTTTAATGTGACAGTGTCATGTAAATGGCGTATATAAATTAAATAAATAAATAAATCCCTTGTATGACGTGTCCGATGTTTTGTGTGTAACGTGTCTCATCGGTGTTAGAGTAAAAGTAACTACGATGAGTTCCCCGAATCGATTATTTTAATGGCACCACACGACAACAATGACCAAGACAACTACTTAAGTGTAAAAAAAAAAACTAATTTTTAATAATTCTATCATATATACAGATAAACAGTGCTTTATTATCAAACAAATAAGTTTTATTCAAATCATCCTTTTCAATCTTACATATTCACAATCAATAACACTGATAATACTAATTAATAAAATTGTCTTAATGATCAAGCAATAGCTGACTACAATCCTGATGACAATTAACAGTGATTTACTTCCTTTCTCACTTCAAGTTAAGCTTCCTAACATTGTTCATTATCTTATTAAGTTCACGAACAACATGTTTGGCGGTTTAAGTTTAAATGAGCAATTTAAATTATCATTCCTTTTCAAGTGCTCAATTTCATAAATTATACAACATAAACAAATATATATTCTAGAGTGTTTTGTCTCAAATACAGGTGCATAGATTTACAAAGAATGTCGAACTTCACTGCATGGCAACAATACAAACAGTTGCTTTTCTACAGATTAATTAGAAAAGAATCTACAAACAACAGGCCATTTAAATTATATGCTTCGCTGTGACAAATGTCACAGCACATTCTAATTAAAGAGGACTTGCTTAAATAGACAATCAATATAGTCAGTCCCTCCCCCCCCCCCCCCCCCCCCACTTGGCTACGTAAATTACGCGAGTTACTCAAATTGTATAAATCATTGGTTCCTAAACTTTTTTGACTCGCGAAGCCATTTCACAGGCTCTTTCAATTTACGAACCGCTGTCACAGAGATCCGAGTTGTGCGAATCGCTGATTTATAAATACTCACTTGCATGCTTATAATAATAGGAGTCCGCCATTACGGAAATGTTTTGCGAACCCCTTGAAAGATTTTGCAAACCCCCAGGGGATTCGCGAACCCCAGTTTGGGAAATGCTGGTATACGTGTCTTGTTACCATTGATCTTGTGGTTAATACAGTTTGGCAGTACAGTTCAAGATTGTTGCTCTCATATCATAGGGAAAGAGGTTTCAAAAGGTGTTAAAAGGGGTCTTCTTTGATCGTACATGTTGTGATAACGGAAATATGTATATACATGTACTATATATTACGGAACTGAAAAGGCAACTCATAAAATTGAGTTGTATGCAACTTGGATCCTGAAACCAGGTGCATAAAATCGTATTATAATTGCAGAATTCTTTATAATTAGAGTAATTTCTCTATTATTCATTGAATCAAGGCGTTTAACAAGATTAATTGCGTAGCAATATTCTCAATGAATCGGGTCGATGGCCGAGAGCGATTGAGCGATGAATCCCGCTGCGCTATGGCTGTTTTTGTCTGTCCTTTATTAAACATTCGGAATGCAACTGAAATACACTGGATTAACTATTCCTTGATCATCAATATTATCTACTGATGAAGAACCTCTTAAATTAAGAAAACACAAATCAAATAAAATTCCTCAATGCACTAAGAGATAAATTGTTAATAACTAATTTGGTAACTATACGAGACAATTATTATTCATAAATAACCAAATGTCACAATTTACATCAAATTACCTGTTGTATTTTAAGAGGTAAACTTTTAATTATTGTATTTGCTTATTGTGATTAGATTTGTTTGTAAATTGTGATATTGTCTATGATTGCGACAAATAGTTATTAACAATATATCTGTTAATATCAAACTACTACTAATTTAACCTCAATACAGAATTTAAAAGATAACTTGTTATCAAAGAATACTCTCCTGAGCGGGGATAGTGTTTAATTAGCTCACAGTCTAATTTAACGGATCTTGAATTCATTATCATTCCATTGTTCATCTTGCTGTCCGCATATTCTTGTTTAAATGATTATGATAGATACCTTTAATGGCTTCTCCGGGGGGTTTCTTTAGAGTCTGTTATGCACAATTGTCGTCAATCTAAACACCGATATCACTTTTCAAGGCATATTAAATGAACCGGTTGCCACTGCATGTAGGGTAATTTCTTAAAGAAGTATTTTTTAAGAGGGCTAATCAAAAAACAAACCAAAAACAAAAGGACGAGATTATGTAAGATTTGAAGCAGATGTGCTTGTGGAAAACTATATATTAATATCTTGCTTTAGAAATTTTTTTGACCTTGCTTGAAGTTTTACTAGAGGACTAGGAAGCAGAGAGGATGTTAAATATTCAGTGGTTGCTAATCATCTGATAGATGAGCCTACAGTGAATCAAAAGAAAAGAGCCTTCAAAATATACTGTCTTGAACTTTCACCTATGCGCGCGAGCAGTACTAATGGCATTCTCATGATAATAAATATTTAATATTACATTCGACTTGTTTCTTTGTATGTTTTTATAGTCGTTAAGTATTATCCGTAAAATATTTTCTTTTTTAAGGGTTAATTTTAAGGAGTCCATCAGGAAATATCTTTAACTTGACAATCATTAAAAATGGCTCTTACTTTTAAAAATATGGGGGATAATATTCAATATTTCGACATTCAAGAATTAACTTTTTTGCGTTTTCTTAATTTGAAGCAACATAAGATTTAGAGTGACAAACAATTTCTTAATAAAAAATATATTAGGTATCATTAAAGAATTCTCATTGTGCTTAATCCTTTATGGATTTTCTCACTCAGCAACTAACACTTACGATTCTTTCTATAGAGTTAAACAGTTTTATCGTACATTTTTGTTAACATTGGAATCAAGACAATTGTAGGATGGAGGTCTAAGTATTTATAAAATACGGGAAGGCAAAAAGAAGTAGAATACCGCAATCCGTCTCATTTCAACGATTGACTTCGTCCTTCGAGTATTGTATACTCATACACGAGCTGCAGTGCCGAAATTGTAAGCATGCAATTGAAAAGGATTTCTCGTCCTAATGGACGGGAAAAAGAAAGGCTGTAGCGACTAAGTCTTTATGAGATAATGGAAGAATAAAAAAAAAGTTCATAACGCAATCTTCGCCATTTTATATCTATATTTTTCATCAGTGCATTATTTATCTTTCCTTTCTTCTATTTATTTTCCTCAATTGCATAATTATTCCTCTATTTTTTCTCTCATCTCTATCGTATCGGACTGTTCTCATTCACATCGGCATCAATCAATTTCCAATGCTTTACCACCAAGGCCAATAGCTATCACGGCTTTCACCTTGCTACTAATTAGCAATAAATCTTACCGATTAATAGAATACCTATTCCAAGAAAGGCAATGACCCCATTGCATTTTCCACCCACCAGAAGATTCAGAAGATCGTTAGGAAAGATAAAATTTAAAAGAACTCATCTAATCTATCGCTTATCTTAACATTTCTTACTGGAATTATTGTTTTCTTCTACTAATATAGAAAAAATAATAGTCGATCAATTACCTCACGATCTATTACGCTACTCAGGCTTATGACATTGAAACACTGTTTCAATTTGCCTGATGATAACGTCACTTACATTTTAATGTATTAATAAATTATCTTTAAAAAATCAAACAACACCCAATATTATATACTAACACCTAAAGCTATCATTTACTTAAAAAATTAAAGAATCAAGAATAGGATATTCTTTTGAAATGAGATTTTGGAGAAAGAGTGATTGAAAGAAATCCTGTTTTAAGGACTTTTGCCAATTACTTATTATAAACTCTAACCTGTTGCGGAATGTCTTTTGATTTACATTTAAAAGAGAGCTTTATTCAGTGTTCGACTACTACTACTCGTTTATTGACAATTGAGGAATTAACTACTCAACTAAATGACACGAGCCAAAGCAATTATCAATAAAAACCTTCTCATAACCAATTCATAATATAGTCACTTAAACAATTATTATCGATAGTGCGCACGAACAGGTTTCCCTTTTGATCACTTCGGAATTCGTGTTGAAATAGGTGTTTAATTGGATAAAATTATATTCTTAATGCGTCACGTACATATTTGACCAAAGTCATTTTCCTAAAGCATCACGAAAGTTTTTCCCCCTAGTGTAAAAATGACCACAAATATTAATCACGAATCTCCCCCCCCCCCCCCTCCACTTTAATGGCATTTCCTTGGGATCATAATTTTAGGGAAATTGTATCATATCATCTCGTGAATAGTAAACTATTATTAGCAGAGAATTTCCGGCGATTACTTAGAGGAAAACTTCCTGTTTTCTTTTGCGTAAACGGTTCTTCCTCCACATTCGAATTCTGCGGTTAGAATGTCGGTTTTGGCGAAGGGTTTCAAACCAGGGCTCACCTCCTTCCCTCAACATCAACAGCCAATCCTCCATTTCCAAACTACCGCTGGGGAACTTTTTGAGAGAAAAAAATTGCAAACGCACGCTCATTTGATGTCTTTCATTGCTCCCCCTCCCCAATTTTATTTATTCTTTGAGAAAGAAGCTAGAAAACATTTTCAAGCATTTTAAATAACGAAGACATTTATTCAAGAACTTCAGATTAGAATGCAGATGACAGTCGCTGAAATATTGAAAAATGACTAACCAAGCGAGATTTGTTTCAAATTTGTTGAGTTTTCATACAGTTGTTTAAGCCGATGTAGGGTTATCTTATAAAAGTAACGTTGCAGATGCATGTAGAAGACAGCTCCGATAGCACTTTTTATAATGTACCCGAAAACTCTTTTTGTAATCCATATCTATTAAATATTTAAATTTGCACTTCCCATTTTCTTATCAATGGTGTAGAGCATGCTTTATCTTTTCACTTGTGCAGCCTTCGGATGCCGCGGATCAACAAGGATCAATTGAAAATCACAGATTTTTTCAAAAGAATCGGGGCCTTGGAAAATTCCCACTATAGTTCTATATTGCGCAAGTGTGTTATTACTTCCATATAATTATAACCTTAAAGTCAAGAAAATAAAATAATTTAAAGTTTGAATGTAATTTGTGTTGATCATTTACTGGCCTACTTTTTTTTATTAAATTTTATAACGTATTCTAGCCTTGAAGAGAAATTAAATTTAACATTACATAATGTAGAAAAATTAAACCACTTATGATAGAATCTTTCGGTAACGTTCTCATGCCCTCAGAATAATTCCTCTTTTCCACTACTGGAACAACTAAATTAACTGGCTCATCAAAACCAATAGAGCAAAACTGCATTAATTCCCGTTAATTTAATGAATACAAATCCTTGACTGTTAGTGCTACTGCTTCGATAACTAATAATCGTTAAAGTGGCGTCGAGTTGTATCGACCTATATAATAAAAATATTCTTTTCTTAAACATTATCGGGTTCGGACCCTTCTCCCTTCTTCGCCTACGGATGGCTGGATGCGAGCCAATGACCTTTTTCCACATACAGAGAGCCAAGCAGCCTTTGTCTAAAAGGATGGATCATCTTTTAAGTTTTTCTTAAAGTTTAAAGGTGAAGAAGCATCAGCCAGTTACAAAAAAAGGGATAAATATATTGACTGTTTGACAGTAAAGTCCAGTAAAGACTCGAATATTTTATGAAATCTCTATTGGTAAAGATAATAAAGTAATAAATTAGTTATGATCTTAAACAAGGTTAAGATTGATGTTTACCTGATTGACAGTGAAGGGTCCGGCTAAAAAGAAAAAAAATCTTTTGGAGAAAGTCACTGCAATGATATTCGATTTGAAAAAATTTTTTATATAAATTTCAACGAAATGAGCAGTTTCATTGCATTAGTAGTCTAAGTAATACCAGTTTTATAGTCCAGCTATTAAATTATATAGGCTACGAGTAATAATGTTTCCACTGCGGAAGTATGATTTCTTTTAAAAAGTGTGCATATATTCAAAACTAACTGGTCTTGTATCGCGTTATTATAAATAATTGAAAAGAAATAAGGACTTGATAATTCAGCATGTTGCTAGTATATATTTTAATGATGAAATTTGACAATTGTTTCGGCCAACACCATGATCACTATAGAATATTCATATAGCGTGCATATACGTTAAGTAAGCAAAACTGAAAGCACGAGTCTGTCTTTTGTCACCATTCAATGTTAGCTTTCTCCGTTTATTTGACATTTCAAGTGGATGAGAAAATTCGGTACATTGGCTCAGGATTTAGCGTTGTTTATCGTAATTTAAGGCAAGCAGGGAACGGGAATCCAATCCTGTTCTATGTATTCTAATTGCATTGAATCTAAGCATTCCTCAAATGCTATGAGAGATTAACAAAAAATGAGAGAACCCAACGGGTTATCTTTTGACAATTGATTAATCGCTACGAATTAGAGGAAGAGGGGAGAAAGAAAAGTTTGCCTAAGCAAGTATGTTAAATCCCCTTCCCCAAAACATTAAGAATGAAGCTTTTTAATCTCCCGTTCCTATAGTGGAAAGGGAGTTATTCTTCGAGTCCAATTAACCCTTTCAAACGCCACTTGGTTTTAACCTCCCTAGTTTTTCTTCATCTTCTTAATTTTTTTTTTAAATTTTAGTTTTTTAAATGACGAGGCTTCCAACCCCGTTTGTTCCTCGAACCTTCCTTTCTCCCCCATCGGGTTTATTGGCACATGACGCCGTAGGAAAGGTCCCCGCCCACAAAAGAGCCAGTCCACTCGACCGACCTCCTTCTCCCACCTGAGGTCAGAGACTGGTGGCGACGGCTTCACCTCAGCTTCACCTTGAACCCTTGCCTTCCCTTCCCTAGCATACGCACTCTCTCAATCTTTCACTCTCTCATTCCATGTGTTTCTCTCTCTCAGTTATTTCTGTGTTATTGTATACTTTTTTGATTAAAGAGCTATTTCTGAATAAATAAGATGGAGAAGACCATTTCTATAATATTGAATGCTTGTATATAAAGCTTTCCGTGAGTTCTAAAATGACAGATTTCTTAATTTTTTTAAGAGAAAGAAAGGAAATATTTAAGATAGGAAATAGAATATTAAAAATTTTAGATTTTTAGATTAAATTTAAATTTTAGCTTTGATATTAAAATTAAGTTGTCCAATTTAATTCTAAATATTTCTGATCGTTGAAGCTGTAGCAGTATTTTTGTTAATTTTTAGCAGTCTCAGTATTTTTGTAAGTTCTCAGCAATCAAGTAAGAAAATCTGAAGTGCAATGGTTAGATTGCAATTCAATTTTTACACAAAAGTAAAATATTTTAAATGTATTTTGTATTTTTAAATTTAAAAAAGAAATGCTAAAAAATTATTCTTCTTAATTGCAACATTCAACGTGATATACAACCACTTCTTCCTGCTTTTAATCAATTATTTGATTTCACACCGATGAATTTTTAAAACCGAAAAAGGATTATCATTTTGAAACAGATTTTTAAGAAGTTTGAATTTCATAAAGTAATCTCTTACCTATGGGCGAATAAATAGATAATATGAAGCTATTATTGTTTACACTCAGTGAAACGTATAAAATAGAAAATAAAACAAAGAAAGAAAACATTGCACTAAAAAAGCAATAGTAGTAACCTTACATCTGCTCAACACCTATTTGAAATTCAAAAAAAATTTTTAAAACTTGTCCCACAGAAAAAAAAAATGATGGTTTTCTCAGCTAAATATGGTGCTGCGTTGCTTCAATGATAAACAAAGAAAATCTGCGCATTTTCATTCAGCAGAAAAAATAATACTATAATTACCGTGAGTTTGATTTGGAAATAAAAGGCATTATAGGAAATTTTGGACAGCTATAAAGAATAAAATAACCACTGTGATTGTTTAATCAATGAACGCTTGCATAATTAATTTCATTTTATAATTTATTTTGCGATTTATTATGATTATTACCGTATTTACTCGATTCTAAGGCGCCTTCGAATGTAAGGCGCATGCTGATTTTTGAGACCATTTTTGGAAAAAAAAAATTATTCCTCGAATCTTAGGCGCACCAAAAATCAAAATCAACATGTTTTAGTGCAATATGTACATATTTTTATTAAACAATATCAGCAAAATGACCTAAAAAAGTGCGCCTTAGAATCGAGTAAATACGGTATTATTATTATTTTTATTTTTATTATTATTACTAGCAGAGGCGTTGCCCGAGATAATTACAGTTTTAGGTAAGCAGAACAACCTCAAGAAGTTAAATAATAACTCACATTGTTTTTCAGTAATTCTACAATTTCCTGCTGTAGACGAAGCTCACGTTGTTCAGATGTTTCTGACGACCGGATAACTTTTTATCTTCTGTGATCAATACTCATTCATTTCTTCGGTGGTATTTCGATAGATATGAATAACTTTTTATTATTATTTCCTGTTCATTGGCTCATAATTTTTATACAGGGGATTTAATACTAAATCAATTCTTTACAAACTTTACATGCATGTACTTAGTTACAAAACAGAGTTTTATAATAAAAAAGATTACTATTATGCATAAAAAATATTTTCCCCTGCTTTTTTTTAATTTTTCCTTTCCGCTCCCCCCCCCCCCTATTATTTATTTCTTTTATATCTATATGCGATTCTTATGAATTTTCTATGAATTGCACATACCTATATTCAGAATGACACTCTTTGGCCTCAGAGGTAGCGTATCTATTGTCAATGTCTATCTTTCCACAGCGTATTTCGAATTAATTAGAAATTATACCGTTCACAGAGAAAACAATTGGGATAACAATGATATTCCTTAAGCTATACAGCTTTTGCAGGTCTATTGTAGGATATAGTAATTCCTCAGTTTTTCAGCCTCAGTCATCTTAATATTTTCGTTCAATGATATACAAACATCTATGATGCAGCCAGTTCCGTTACTCTAGGTTTGTTGAGTGGGTGAAATTATCCGTTAGCATTGCCTGGTCCCAGTATATCTTTACAGGACTGTTTTCATAACGATTCTTTGGCGTGAATCTGTGATATGGTTGTTTGACTGTTTGTAGTCCATATTTATAAAAAATTTCTTCTAACACAATAATAGCTAAACATCATGGCGATATAAATATTCAGCGGGAGTGAGTATCTGAGGAATCCCGCTCGTGATAGCATAATAAGAACGCTGGTCCACTTGAGACCGCATAGTAAAACATCGGTCTCTTAACATCGAGCAAAACCAATCCAGTTCTCTCTCATCCATGCCAAGATATGTTAACTTTGTAAGAAGCAAGGAGATGTTGATCTTGTCAAAGGCTTTAGCAAAACCAAGAAAAAGAGCATCAACTTGTCTACGATTATCTAGATGTCGAATAACAAAGTGCATAAAGGTTGCAAGGTTCGGCCAAGGAATTAGATTAAGGCGGAAGCCGTGCTGCTCATCCGGTAAATAAGGCTCCACAAACTTCGCAAGCTGATCAGCCACAAGTGACTCAAGCAGCTTCGCAGGAAAAACAATGATAGTAATTGGCCTATAGGCCTTTTGAGCAGACGACTCAGTCTTTTTCTGAATTGGGTGAATATACACCCTCTTCCAGGCAGCAGGTTAACGTCCGGAAACCAGTGAAATATTAAACAGATGCGACACCGGTAAAATCAAAGCTGATAAACAACCCTTAAAGATAAAATCAGGGATATTGGGCACACTACACATATAATAATACTGTAATAATAATACGCATAATAATAATAACACATAAAATAATAATACACAATAATGTTTATCGTGAAAAATATCCACAGAGGGAAAATTCTTGTTAACTATACCTATTAATCTACTAGCAGGATTTAAGTTCATCACCTTGGTCCTACTAATGCCCAAGAATACCAATGATTTACAAAATCTGTTGGAATTCGGAACCCAGAAACCAATCTGATCGAGGGTATTAGGTGAATGAATTTTCCCATTTATAACCTTTATCACGGTATTTAAAAGCACTTTATTGAGGATACCTCTTAAATCAAACAGCGGGGCCAAGGAGGCAGAGTCAGAAATATAAGTTATATGAGAAAGAAAACGAAAAAAATTACTTAATTTGGCTTGCAAATGGTTTAGTAATTGAGTAGTACCCGAAAACCAAATCCAGGAGGCGTATAAAATTTTTGGAAGAACAATTTGCTTATATAAGGTTAAAAAAGCATTCGATCTTTTGAAAAAATTAGTAAAGCGTTTAATGATACCCAAACGTTTACTCATTTCGATTAATAATGAGACCATATGATCAGTGAAATTCAATTTAGAACTGAATGTCACACCTAGGTCTTTAATGGAAGTACAACGTTGGATTTTACGGGAATTTAAAACGTAATCATATAAATAAGTAGTTACTTTCCGGGAATAGGTTCAGCAAAAGGATTTCAATCCGTTTAAGATAAGCCCATTCCTTTCAGTCCAATGAACAATTTTGCGCAGCGTCCAAGATATGTTATGACAATCCTCCCAAGATTGAATGACTGAATAGACCTTCAGATCATCTGCGTATAATAAAAATTTAACACGTGGATGATCGAAATTTAAGGCAATATCCGCAGTGAAGATGTTAAATAACACCGGTTCCAGAGGAGAGCTTTCAGGGACGCTACTACGAATATAGCCAAAAGCATTAGATCCATTGGAGTCTTGTATTCTAAAACTACGTCTAAAAAGAGCGAAGCGAACCAATTTAGAAAATTGGCGGCAAGGTCTAATTTACCCAGTTTATTTAAAAGCAGCTGAGCATCAACTTGTAGCCGCTGATCAATGTGAAAGGTCAAATAATTTAACAGGCATGCAAGATTCGTAGAAGTAGATCTTCGTTTTCTGAAAGCGTGCTGTTGATCTGGAAGAAACGGTTCGACAAACGCAGCAAGGTGATAAGCAACAGACGTTTCGAGTACCTTTGCAGCAAAAGGAAGAATAGTAATAGGCCTAAAATCATTTGGTGAAGATGGCCGTGACAATTTGGGAATAGGAAAGATGTTTACAAATTTCCAATCAAGCGGATAAACACCTGACATTAAACAATATTCGTAAAGGCTGTAACATTGCTGGAAGACAGCCCTTGAAAACATAATCAGGGATACCGTTTCGATGAATAAGTTTCGAAGCTGCAGCCTGTTTGACTATGGAATAAATATCGAGAGTGGAAATAGAAGGAACCTGAAGCTTGTCCCAAAATTGGGAGAACTCTTTCAAAACACTCTTTTCCAAGATACATGTAATAGGAAAAAAAAGGGTTTTTTCAAAACTCGCTTTTATAATGTTTTATTATTATATCTCTTCAAACCGGCGTCAACAATTTGAAAAACTAATTGTTTGGTCGAAACAATTAAGCAATTCGTATAATAATCGTTCCTCCGTCTTAAGAAGAGACTACTGAAATGAATTGGTGCCCTAGAATACGAACCAGTGAACAAATTTGAAAAATGTTTCCTTTAACATGCATTGTCATCGGTCCTGTGTATGTGCATCAAATTTCAGCTCACTAGCTTGTTGGGAAGTTGGTTTAATATTGGTTACAAGATTTGACGGATACACAAACCTACAGAAAAATTGGTTGGTTGGTTGGTTTATTAGAAATTTTGGCGTCGACTACTAAGGTCATTTTGCGCCTTTTACACAAGTTATATCTGTACGCCCGGGACAAACACAAACATCCATGGCCACGGCGGGATTCGAACCCACGACCAGGCGGACTCGAGAACTAGAAAGCCTATGCCCTAGCCCTCTCGGCCACCTACAGAAAAGCAACTTGAATAAAAGCGTATAATATAATAATAATAATAATAAACAACAACAACATTTTATCATCATGCATCATTGTTGAGAGAAGTTAAGATAGTGATCATTGTTGCTTTAATCTATGCATATAATAAAATTGTAGCGAGGCGAAAACTGCACATTAATTTTTTTTGAGAAAAATTGATTGCTTTGTGTATTATAGGCGATACTGATGCTCAAACAACAGTTTTTAGGATTTTTGTCTGTTTGTCTTTATCTCTGTTTATATGTTAGAGATTGGCGCAAAACTACTGAAGGGATTTAGTTGAAATTTTGCAGTTTTATGTGGCTAAGGGTGGGTCAACATATAGGCTATAAATCATCACCCTCAGTGCTATAGGGAATGAGCAGTACCTATACGTAAATCTATACATATAATAAAACTGTAACGTCTGCCTGTCTGTGGACGCATTACGCTAAAACTGCTGGACGGATTTTGATGAAATTTGGTGTGACGTTTATTTAGTACCTAAGTCAACATTAACTATTGAAGATAGAGAAACACCACATTAGTCTAAAAACAATTTTTAATCACGCCCTTCCCCCTGAAAGACTTTGAGAAAATGGCTGAGAAAGAATCACTCAAGGTTAGCTTGGGCTGAAAAGGCTGAGGTTTCTAACACATTTGAATTGCAGTGAAGCACACTTTCAGTGACTTTTTCTCGCCCATTTTCTCAAAATCTTTCAAGGGGAAGGGTGTGATCAAAAATTGTTTTTAGACTAATGTGGTGATGCGCTACAGAGTAGCAATTGGAAATTTTTCTCTATCTTTAATAGTTTTCGTATTAGCACATGGATGAGCTTAAACTTGAGTGCGGCAATGAATTTCCCAACCCCTATTACCTATAAACCACACTCATCAGATCTCGCCTAACTGGCAGCTTTAAGATATCTGCCATGTTACCAGACTTTTTGGACACCCCCCCCCCCTGTATAAGGAGAATAATGTGGAACACGTGGTGGTGTTTACTTTTTTTTCATGCGCTTTTGTTTACGTTATGGCGGAATTTAACTAAACTTCACGAGCTGTTTACTCCTTTAAGGAATGCAATTTCGACAAAACGTATGAGGAAACTTGTGTTTATTTTAAGGTGCAGAACATCGCTAGGTATCTCACGACATCCTTTTCAAAGCACCCTGTATAGGCGTTGTCTGGGCCGTTGTCTGTAAGCTTAAGTGTTAATTTCCAATTTAGTGTTGTGTAGTAGGCTCGCATGATAAAATAGTTTGTCATCGGTCCATTTCATGCGTTGGCCTGGCTTGCCTGCCTTAGTAGTCGATAGCAAAGTAGCTTCTGAAACACTAGGAACAGGAACATTACAGTAGCCAAACAAGGGTTGGTGCTGCTTTCGCCACCAGTGGTCCTGGAAGACTGTGGCCTATTCTTCGAAAGTGAGCCTTTGCCTAACCCACGAGCGCGGACCTTAATAACCCGGGTGACGTCCGAGCCGGTATCAATTAATGTACTATCAAAAATCATAGTGATCACCTGTATGGGTGGTCTTTTTAGCCATTTCCATCATTAGCAGGTCTTTGGACAAAGTAATCATATTTCAGCTCTACTGGATCATCTGTGCCCTCAATATTAATGTAAGGATAGAGTCAGATATGTCAACTAGGGCCTTCACCTTAAGATGTTGCCCCCTTCGTGGACGTAGAACTACACTAGGATTATTAATATTATTATTATTATTATTATTATTATTATTATTATTATTATTATTATTATTATTACAGGTGGACCCCCGTTATAGTTAAGGAGCTATGGGCCAAAAAAAGGTTAGTTCGTTATAATGAAAAATTCCTTATAACTAGGATTAAAAAATAAAGTAAAATCGATCAAAAAAAATTATTTATTTCCAAAAACAGTTGTTGCAATATGTGCTTCAAAGTCATCAATATTTCCTAAAATGGAATCGAGAACATTTTTTTCGATTGGTTACAGTTTTAAAGCTGAAATTGCTGACAAAGCTAGCTTATGAGAAACAACAGCGAATCAAAAATCCAATATTTTTCAATACACACGCATAGACTCTGTCTCCATAAAACTGCTGCCCTCAAAAGTTTACTTGTGCACTAAAAAGTTTTGAACTTTTGAAATCCTGACTTCGTATTCTTAAAGACCATTAAAAAGTAGAATAGGAATGTCTGTAAGACCCACTCTCTATCTCTTTGTCTTCATCGATAAAATTGGGTTCAAAACTTTAAAAGTTCCACACTTTCAGGGCCACTATCTCCTAAACGGTTGGATCAGTTGAAAAAACACCAAGAATAAAACACTTCTCTAATATTATGTACAATCTGAATATACCATTAAAAATAGGAGTTCCTATTTAAGATTTCAAAGTTACCCCCTCCCCATCCCCCCTCATAAGGGGGGGGGGTAATTGTTTAACTAATGAATTTCCCCCGCGAAATAATGCATTTCTGATTTTGGACATTTTTTCGTATAATGCTTATTTTCCGAGATATTCAGTTGTCTCAAGATAAATGCCTCACCCTGTATACTCTTCTCATTAATACGAACCCCTTATTTTTTGACACCCCTTAAATTTCCCTTGCAAGGTCGTCTTCTATCTCTGAAACCTATGCATTTAATCAAAACGTTAAAAAAAAAACAACAAAAAAAAAAGAAACCTTCGTCATTCCCCTCACGGTGTTCTCCTTCTGGCTATGTCTACCCTCAACTTTTTTTGCCTGTTCAGACAGTGAAAAAACCTTTATGGAGCAAAAAAAAAATATATATATATGCGCATAATTTTTAAAAAAAAATTAAATACTCATTGATTCATCTCTCATCTTCCTTCCATGCCCTTATCTTGATGAAGAAAAAATTCAAAAATAAAATCTAGACACATAAAAGCATAAAAACCTCTGTGTCTGTCTGGCTTTTTTGTCTGAGTTTTGGAAACCTTAAAACTCTGGGGATACTTCAAAATAATAGTTCCATTTAATTCTATGTGCAGGAATTTGATTTTAGATGTTTTGTCAAAACCTAGAAAAATATCTAGAAAATTCTACGAACCCTTTGATTTTAGACGTTTTGTCAAAATCTAGAAAAATATCTAGAAAAATACCTGCTGAATTATCCTAAAACTTCAAGGGTGTAAAGAACATGTTACACCTCATGTATTTCAGTGAAGGTTTTGTCCCGACGGACCAGCATCAAATTGAACAAGAAAAATAATGTTTGGGATCACCCTGTAAAAAATAATGCTTGAAATGCCTTGTAGCTGTAGTATATGATTACCAGGCTTCTTTTACTTATTTGTCTTTATTTGTATGAGAATTACAAGAAATGTAGCTGAGCCAACCATGCAGATAAAAATTTCAACTTATTAACTAAGATGTAATTAGGGGAGGGTTGAATGTTTTTGATTTCATTATTTTTTGCGTTAATTTTTAATGTTGGGATCTTTCAAATTTTAAAGTAGTAAAATTACCTTTTAAGTTTGATGCCACTGAATTAAATTGTTATCATTGAATAAATATTTTTCTCAAGGTTTAAAACAGAATTGTATCAATTATAACATGAAGAGAAACAATATTGCATCTACGCTAATATTATCTAAATTTCATAATTATAACGGAATGCGTAAAATTTAACCATTAAATTGACAAAGGAACTTTCTTATTCTTATATTTAACAGGAAAATCAGCAACATCGAAACCCATTTTATTTATCAGAAAAGTGAATTACCACATTTATTCCTATGAATGTATTTTTTAAACCTATTTCTATTGTTTCTCTTCCCTGCGGAGGTCAATTCTTGATTCAAAGAGTTGAGCAATTGCATGCACGATTTCAATGGAGAGGGGACCAGAACCAAAGTGACAAGCAAGGAATTGGTGCTTTTTCTTTTTTTTGTACGACTTCTCCATCACTTCCACAAACATCACCTTTCCCTTCTATTAATGAAAGAGTGAGCAGCACGTGAACACTTCACCTGCCCTTTTCCTTCCCCTTGCGGTTGCGAAAGAGTTCACTAGATTAAAATCGAGCAATTGAATAGAATGCATTTTCCTTGTCTTTTTCCTTCTTTTTATATATTTCGTTAGATTTTATAAACCTCTAGAATCTCGTTAATATTAAAGAGTCGAAGCTATAGTGAATGTAATTTGAGCCAAATAAAATACAGTACACGTTGATTAGTTTGAAATGAAAAGTTTTTATAATTATTTATTTATTTATAAAAATAAACCAGATAAAAAGACTTATTAGCTTTCACTTAGATAGATAAAACACATTCATATTTATCCTGAGAGGAAAAATTCTGCGACCTGGATTCGAACCAGGAACCTCGACTGTCATGGTCGACGCCTCTACCAGGTTCCTGAAAAATTATTACATTATGTTTGGAGGTCATCTCCAGTTTATATTTAATTATTTATTCTGAGTGTGTTTATATAAAGGTTGCAAACTCGTATTTTTTTTTCTTCAACGGTTTTCAGATCGAAGCACTCTATACATTTACATATCTGTATGAAAATGGTATTAATAAATGGTATTAGGATGCAATATTCAGAATAAAGTCGCATTTGAACGAACAGCGGGAAATTTAAACAATAAACAGTAAGATGTAAAAATAAAAAAGATTCATATTAGAGGGAAAAAGAAAGCAGAATATTATGTAGAAAACGTGAGTAATAAAAAAAAATAGACTAATCAGAAAGCAGGGAGTTTTTCATACCAACCAAGACAACAGACCAGAACATAAATTTTAAACATAAAAATTTTGAAATAACTTTAAAGACTTGGAGAGAGAGAGAGAGAATGGTGTTAATATGATATCAATTTAGCTCAATATATAACTTCATTTTCTCGTGGCTGGAAAGGAAACTCGTGCTTACACGAATCTTGATGGCCAATATCATATATCATTTTTATTTTAATTCGTTTATATACAAGTTATTCAAAATAATGGAGTCAATTTAATTCATCTTTATTTCTTGAAATATAAATTGTATATGAATAATCTGCATACCAACAGAGAGAGGTTGGTCATACTTTGGTTCTAAAGTTTACAAATAGAGGTCATAAATGTTTAATGTGGCCCCCTCCTGCTGCACCAAGTGGTAGCCGAACTCGTCCCACGCGCGAAGAAGCATTTCTTGTGTTACAGAGTTCACCGTAGCTAAGATACAGTTTCGCAGGCCAATCAGAATTGTTGGTAAACTGTTTCTTTTACATACCACCACAGGAAAAAGTCATATGGCATGAGATCAGGAGATCTCGGGGCCCATAACTGAAGAACCAGGTCTTCATTCCCCATGCAACCTATCCATCGTTGAAGAAGAGATTCATTCAAAAATCCTGGATCATTACGGTGGCAATGGGGCGGAATACGAAACTTTAGAACCTCCTCTCTCTCTCTCTCTCTCTCTCTCTCTCTGTCGGTATGTAGATTATTCACATGCAATTTACATATCAAGAAATACAGATGAATTAATTTGATTCCATCATTTTAAATAATCCTATATTTTAGCTAAGAAGTATATAGCCCTTTCTATATAAATGGGAGAAACCAGTATAGGACATATAATGTCTAATTTTGAATCTAATATTTTCAGTTTTTACAATTTATAATTCATATCCCTCCCTCGTTCCCATGGAATCCTTGATAGTACATCTTAAACTCCTAACACGTTAAAACAACCACTTATTAACTCTTAAAATTTCAACCAACTTTTAGTTATTTACTTCAACGTATTATTTAACGACCTTATACTCTTTAAATATACACCGTGCCTTTTGTTCTTTCGTTTAGGGAAAAACTGACAAAATTAACCACGTTGCACTGTAAATTTGTCATATGCATTTCTTCTCTTTGAACTCAAGCTACTTACTTGCCTGTTTATTTTTATTTTTAATATGCAATAGAAAGGAGAAGGAGAAAAAAGAAAACTCCAAGTTCAATCGAGAGAGAGAGAGAGAGAGAGAGAGAGAGAGAGAGAGAGAGAGAGAG
>JAHWFO010023340.1:239895-262532 GCA_023313115.1 Rhysida immarginata
GAGTTAATAAGTGGTTGTTTTAACGTGTTAGGAGTTTAAGATGTACTCACACAAAGGGGGTGGGAGGGAGGGAGGGAGAGAGAGAAAATGAGAGAACTAAACGAGAATTCACCTCAAGGGCTTGGAGAAAAAAAGTATTTCTTTCCGAGTTATTTTTAACTTGACAATTATTTATTTAAAGTTCGGTCAATGTCAGGGAGAGTTTTCAAAGCTGGTTGTGCTACGCAAAGATTGATGAACTGATGTGAAAAATGTAAAGGAAAAAAAAAAGATAATGCTCTAAGTAAAGTGAAAGCTAGAAATTGCAGTGAAATAATGCTTTTAGAAATTAATAAGCTTTATTGGAAGCATTCGTTACAATGAAGATAACGGCGAATAATTGGACAATCGAGGCACAAAATATATGGGGCAATTATTCGCCTTGTATATATGCAAGTAGGGTGAGTCAGAAATTATCCGCAATGTAGCTGTAACTTTTATTGCAATACAAGTAGGAAACTGAACTTAACATCATTTTTCAATATACTGTAGTCCCCTTGCTTTTCAACGCACTTGGTCCATCGTTGCACAAGCTTCCTGATGCCCTCAGAAAGAAAGGTTTCGTGCTTCACTTATTCGTGAACATAATACCATTAAAAATAGGGGTTCCTATTTAAGATTTCAAAGTTACCCCCTCACCCAGCCCCCCTCACAAAGGGGCGGAGGGTAATTTTTTAAGTAATGAATTTCCCTCGCGAAATAATTCACTTTTGATTTTGGACATTTTTTCGTTCAATGCTTAGTTTCCGAGATATTCAGTTGTCTCAAGATAAATGCCTCACCCTGTATATATCGTAATACGTGCTCACAGGTGAGTACTAATCTCCAGGTGTTACGATGTTGACTACGTAACTCGTAAACTACTCGTTGGAATTCAATCAAATTTTAACGGTATACATAATTTTATGTACCCTGCTATTCCCCGAAACTTCATTATCCTAGGTGTTATAGAACCTGAGTTATTAACTTGTTGATCTTAGGGGGGGCATTTTTATTTCTGTTCATATCTCGGTTATCGTTCAAATTCGAACCCATGTTCATATGAACTTTTTTGCTTTGAATCATCCATATTACCTCCTCTAATAGTTTGTGACAGGGTTTCAGACTCACCCTGTATATATTTTTATAAGGCACCAGCTACTAAATCATCATCATGTTCCTTAACCGCACTTCTAAACCGCGCTCTTCTTTTACATACACACACTCCCTCCCTCCCTCCCTCCCTCCCTCTCTCTCTTTCTTCCTTACAACTCAATCTCCCAGACCAGTGGAGGTCATTTGCATAGATAATGAGCTGACGTTCCTCACTGCATAACAGGAACTCTCCATCACCATCGTCGATGAACGTCACTCCGCGTGCTCTAATATATTCACAATGGCACCAAGAAACCCGACATACACATTCACTAATTACCATCGATTTCAGATCACTTTCTATATTTAGTAGAAGTACGGATGCAGTTCCGCAATCATATATTGATTGCTTATTCATAGCGAAAATGGGTCTCAATAATTAATTCTAGTCTGTGGCTTATTTTAATCTACGCGCATGTCTCCCGCATTAAGATGCCATTAATTTATTCGTATCATCAACGATATTATGTATTTTATGTGGGAAAAAATTCGTTTTCATATCTCTAATCAGCCTGATTATTTCTTTAAAATGTTGAACATTCTCACCATTCTTTTCTACTATGAGCTATATTACCTATGAGCTATATTAAAAACCCTTGATTCCTAAAATATTTTTGAAACTTGAAGCTTTCTGATTTATTTATATTTTAACAAATTTTTTTTTATTTTAACAATATTTTAACAAACTAACGCTCCTTTAACTTACTTCATCAAACAATCCAATAAATAAAAAAAATTGAATGTAAAGGGCGGTACTTGTATTTTGCTATATAAATCCTTAGAGGGGAATTTGAATAATTTTTCATTTAATTTTCCTCAAGGATTTTTCTTTTTTTTTTATCCCTCTTTACAAAATAAAACGAGGAAATATTTCCAGTTTTTTCTTGCTGTATTTTTTTACATTCTAATTCTCTTCCTCCATTTCGTTGATATGTCTTTTACTTGAAGCATAAATAAAATAATTGACATTTTACGGAGCTTTCTGTCACATCAACAAACGCATACAAAATAAAAGTTTAAGAATGATAATTAGTAGTTAGTGGTATTAAGTGACGCAATCTTTTTAATTTGCGATAGCGATTAAGTGTTATTTCTTCGAGTACAGCTAAGTAAAAAAAATATAAATAAATAAAAAAAAATAATAAAAAAAGACTAAAAAATTGAAAAAGATTACTCCAATTAAATTATTTATTATTATAATGAACGCAACAAGGATTCTGCATATTTTCCTACTTTGAAGAATCTTTTTCTTATTTTTTTTATTTTAGGATTTAACCGACGAATATGAAAACTTTAGGTCATCTCTGTGTGTAACTCTTAACTGTTGAAAATGGCTTATGCAATGCAAACTTTAACTCTTACTTCAAAAGTATACTAAGTAGCAAATATATTATGACAAATTAAACCCGTAAAATGTCTGCAAAAGCAATGCAAATTATTAAATTCAAACAAGTTATTAATTGAATTTAAGGCTCTTTTTCTATAAGGCTCTTTTATCAGCTTAGTACAGTATTTAAAATTTTCTTTTAATAGATACTCAACCAAAGCTTTTTTCCTTGATGAAAGATTTGTTGAGTTTCCCAAAATTCAAGAATTTGAACGCCTATAAGAAAGAAGACTAAATAAAAACAAGCTATTAAAAGTTAAGTAAAAGAATATCACTAAAAAATTAAATAATCGTCAACACATTTTATCAAAAAACACATAAATGAAGCAATAAGCTAACACACAAAGCCGAAAGGTGGATATTATAGTCTTAAGGAGTAAGGTTTATAAAACAAAATTTTCTAACTGAAATTTTTCTTAAGAGATGATTTATAACCACAGGGAACGCACAAAAAACATTATTACAGTCTTTGTGGCCGATAAGATATGAAACTACGAAAATGAATATGTAAATTTAAAAAAAAAACTTTTTCCGTATAAGAAAGGCTCTACATCGCCTTGTCGAACGCTTTTAATACTAATTAATTTTCAATTCGAAAAAGTTGCAAAACATTTATACTTGTCCTTAAGATGCTAATACAGTCATTAATATGTTCAAAAAACTGAGCAAAATCATTTATTATCTGGGAACACGTATAATCCGTTTACATGGAAATAACTTTCAAGGGGACGGGACCGAAGGAAAAACAGTATAAAACGAGATTACAAATTAAGCGGTTACGTATTAACGGGGTTCGCCTGTATATGACTTGTCAATATTTCTTAGTTCTCTGATTCCTACATAAAATACTTTCTTATAGTGGTAACATACACAATAGCGACCGATTAAGAGCTAATTCCTGGGAATATGTTAAAAACAATAACAAAGACATTAAATCAATTTTAGATTTTGTTTACATGAACAAATGTCATCCTAAAATTGTGCGAAATGCGGCGAAAAAAGGTATCTCGAAATGCAGATATAAACATGAAATGCCTCTATGGACACTAACTTCTATATAAAAAGGGATATTGAAGTTTGTTTGATATTGAAGTTGAAAACAGTTTGTATTCATTTAGTCGTAACTTAGGGACTGCCATTAACCGAGAAGTGCCTCTGTTAAAATTTAATAAGGAGAGATGCTGCATGAAATTCAGTATTGCATCTATCTTTTTTATTATGTCATAAGTTAAAGTTTTTAACTGTTAGACAAAGAGAAGCTATTTGTTTTAATAAATAAAATAGCTAATGCATACTAATGAATCATGTAGCCTATCCTGTAACTGATCGATTTGATTCATGTCGGGCGAACATGTAATACGTATTCAAAAGTATTTTAAAGAGCTAACTTTTAACTTCTAAAACTTGACTACATTAAAGAAGTTTTTATTGATATTACTTTGGGAATCGCTTACATTTTATGAGTGATTAAATTGTACGATTATAATTCAAAAGTTAAAATGAAACCTATTATCCTCTTTGAAATGAGCACAGAACGAAAAAAAAGCATTATAGTCTATTTGTATGTTGAAAATAAATGAACAGACATTTTATTTAAATTTTTTAAAAACATTTTTTCAAGTTTTCAACAATACTATTAGTATACGTAATACAGTGGTATAAATAATCTAAATAACCAGTCGGGATAAACTTATTAATTTTTAATTTGCTTAATCATTTTTTTATCAAAGCTATAATATTCTTATAAACGTCCCATCAAAATGTAGTTTGATTTTATGAAGAAATTCTGTAAAATTTTATTGATTTTTCTCAAAGACAGACAAAATTTCTGTCCCAAAAATAAAATTTGAATATTGATGATCGTTTATTTTTTTAATTCTTTACTGGACCACTATTAGATTTAATCACATCTAAAACACGATTCTGAACACCTTTAATTAATGTATGAATGATTGTACGATCTGTTATACCAACTGCCAATGAATTAGTATTTTAGTTCTATACAGCTACTAAACTGTCTCTGGTGGTCATAAACAACTCTTGCTAGAATCTCCCATAAGTTCTCAATAGGATTTAGGTCCGGAGTTCTTGCTGACCACTCCATGATATTCTTATCGTGTGTTTAAAGCTGATCTACACACACGTCTGGAAGCGCTATGTTGTTGCAAAATCCAGTCTTTACCAGCAGTTTCTTCAACGATGGGAAGATGCTAATTATTTAATGATTGCTGATAATTTTCTGTAATTTGACGACTACATAAAAAAGGCAATGTTTCAGATTGCATTGAAGACAAAACATGCCCACGCCGTAACCGCTTCTCCTCGTTGTTGAAACTATAGAAGTATCGATTTTGGGTTAGCAAATCATGCCAGTAATACTTCCACCTATTAGGACTGTCCAAATTAAACCTCTTTTCGTCACTGAAAAGGCAGGATATCAATGTTTTTTTTGCCCATTGCAGTCGTGCAGTCTTGTGTATCACAGTCAGTGACGATTTCTTGATCACTGTCTTATAGTCCAAGTTATTATTCATTTGCAGTCTCTGTAGATGATGCTTTAGGAGACGTTGATCCTTAATTCTCATTGAATTCCTCGACTGACGTTTCTTGATGAGCAGCTAATCTATATGATCTCTTAAGTTATGGATTTCGGTCGCCAGAACGTCGATTTTTTGGCTCAGAAGGATCTATTCTTAAGATGGAATAGATGACAGCAACACTTCTAGCAATTTTCTTTGCAATTTCCACAACATTTAGTCCTTCATTTTTGTATTTCCAAATTTCTGATACCTCAATATCAGTTATCTGTTTTGAACGTAGTATTTTGGTTGGCAATAGTAAATAATTTTTTAATAAGTTTGAAATACCCCGAAATGCATAGTAAACTCTCCCTGAATTTTGTGACGAACTTATTTATAATTATGGGATAGAAAGTTTGTCTGTCTTTGAGATAAATCAATAAAATTTTACAGAATTTCTTTATAAAACCAAACGATATTATGAGGATTTTTATAAGATTGTTATAACTTTGATAAAAAATTGATTAAACAAATTAAATCAATAAAATTTTTCGGACTGACTACTTACTCTCGTAGATTATTTATACTTTCGGCACGCAATGTACTATGCGAGTATGCTCTTACAATGTATATCAAATGTGGAACGCAAACCACTAAATTTTAAATATGCCGCAAAAGTAGTAAATAACCTAAGTTAGGAGATTACAGCTCAAATTGATTTTGACTATAATTTTAAGTAAATTTATAAAATCAGGCTTTAAGATACCTTCTTCCTTAATTAGTTTTTTAATGCATATTTTGAACTCCAGAAATAAAATGGGTGAAGTGAAAGAATGTTAGATTGGCCGGTTTTCGCCTGTAACCTTGAAAACAGAAACTTTTTTTGTTCGTTTCATATTGAAAAAAAATCCGAACTCCAGCTATCGAATGCGAAAAAAACTCAATTACAAAGTAGATAGATACAGAGAGTGTATTAAGAGAAACCTATTTCTTTAGATCCATATTATATAGAATCAAGAAACCGACTATCAAACACGATGCCCATTTTACTCATTATTCAAGAGCAGTTGTTTTGTTTAAAATCCTCAGCAGGAGAAAGAAAGAAGAGAGAGAGAGAGAGAGAGAGAGAGTATCCTCTCTTTGCTTCGTGCAATTCGAGAAAATATAAGGGGGGAGGGGTTAAAGGAATGAAGGGGTCGATGAATCAAAAACCTCGTCTTCTGAGGAGGAGAACACGTGGTGGGTCCCACCTCACCGTAACTTCACCGTCAGCCTTTGTTAATCTTTCTGGTTTTTGCCGAGGCCCACTCCGCCCGCGATGGTTAATAGTTTAGTCATCGTGGCGACGAGGTTTCTCCTCACCCTAATCTTCCAAACCATTACGCTTTATTATTACCAACAAAGATAATTCCCACGTGATGAAGCGCTCCCCGATATACAACCTCAATCCGCACTTGAGTAAAATGGCGATTCCACTCTTTCCCTTTCCCTGTGTGTACAGTGGCTAAAAGTAATAGTGTGTCCATTGAATACTAAATGCAGCCATGAGAAGGTAATGACGACTGATGACACCGCCAGATGGCATGACAATCTAATGCGCTGACAATTACTCTATAATGCATGGCATTCAATATAAGTTTAACAGCAATAACGCTTTAAAAATATTTGTTTAATAAAATAAAATAAGATTGTAAACTTGAAATACTATGCAGATAAACCAATTAAATAAATTTCAAAGCAGTAATCGTTTTATTTATTACTAGCTGATATACCCGGCGTTGCTCAGGCTCTTTTTTTGAAGAAAGTTTGCAATATCTAACAGTTCTCCCCGGTTCGTGTTGGAATGTTGTGTATAGCTGAGCGAGTTTACCATAGTTCCGGAGAAACAATGTGTGGAATAATGTATATGGCTACGAAAGTGGGAGAAAATAGAATGAAAATGATACAATAGTTTGATCTGACGATTTTTCAGCCCTGGCTATGGCTGTAAATTTATGTGACCTGACATTTAAAAATTCATTTGTTTATCTAAAAATTCAACAATTCCAAAATTCTCTTCTTTGATGGCGATGGATGTAATTGATCGTTTGTGTCTGTGTACACTGCAATTCCAACAATTGATAAACTGTTAGGAAATAAAGAAATTAAACTGGAGCAAACTGCAAGCATCAGGTAAATGATATTAATTAGAAAAATGGATGGAAAAATTCTGCGACTTGGATTCGAACCAGGAATCTCGATTGTCATGGTCGACACCTCTACTAATTGGGCCATGGTTTCTTAATTGAAGAGGTTATGAGTCATAACTTATGACACTCCCGTTTAAACGCGATCCCGCTATTATTTTGTCCACCAGATGGCGAAATATCGAAGTATGCTTTAAATAATCAGATATACAATAGAATTCAACATATAAAGCATAAGTTATCGATGTTTATTTTAAGGCACAGCTAATTATACATTTTAAGCTTCTAATTTTAAATAAATGATTCAAAATGATTCATAAAAATTTAATAAATGGAGCATAGAACGCTCGTTCGCCATCTACTTCCGGTACATCTTCTGGTTCGCGCCGATAGCATTGGAACAGTTACGAGTGTCATAACCTCTTCAATTAAGAAACCATGAATTGGGCTATCGCGGACACCTGAACAGCCATGCTGTCACTAAGTGTCCTAAAGACAACCAAGTTGTCTTTACCTGATGTTTGGTGTTTGCTCCAGTTTAATTTCTTTATTTCTTATTGTGTGTTCATCAAACTTTCTGATGGTGTGGATAGGAGAAATTCACGACCTCCCATTGGGCTTTCCTTCTTGACAACTTGGTTGTCTGTAAGACACTTAGTGACAACATAGCTGTTCAAGTGTCTGTGATAGCCCAATTGATGGAGACGTCGACCATGAATGTCGAGGTTCCTGGTTCGAATCCAGGTGGCGGAATTTTTCAGAATGGACCTATAAGAATCACACATGGACCTATCTGTTCGCTATGCATTTCAAAATGGCTAGAACAATCTTGATGAAATTTTTCATGGTAATTCCGATGGAGCCTGGGTTTTGGGTAGTCATGGTGGAGATATCGTGCTTCATGGAAAGCACACTCTACAATTCATTACCCCCTCCCTAAAAGAGGTTAATTTGGTTAATTATGCAGTGCCACACCAGTAAATGTGTTACGTTTGTAGTGCATCACCAGTTAATGTGTTAAACTGAAAATGAATTTTATATACAAAAATTTTTTTTTTCGAAATCTCATTAGACAGTGCTCTTCTCCTTATTTTTAAGGTCATGTGTGCACAATTTCATCAAAATTGGAATAAAACTGTAGATTTGTATAAGAGACAAATATATATACATACATACAAACAACTATTTATATATATATAGATTTAATAAAATATCCATTTTTCTCATTTCTCGGTTGGTTTACATTTGCTTTACGGTTTCGTTTTGTCTCTAAATTAAAATTTAAAATATAATAATATAACCTAGAACGAGTATTACTAATGATACGAGTGGAATTAAAATGCCGAATTATTTGATTTGATTTTGACAGTGGAAGATGCATTCACAATGTGAAACAGAATTGAAACAGGATTGCATTCAGATATGCTAATTAATATTGCAAAATGTTTGTCTGTGATACGTATAAAACCTGTTGGATGCAATCTCCATAACACTGCAGTAACAAATAGCATTATCAAGTTCTACGTTCTTACGCGCTTGCACTTTCTAGTAAAAACACTAGACAAAGAAAAAAGTGCAAAACATGAGAAAAGTAAACTTTTAAAGCTCAGACGTACCCAATAAAATCTTACATATTTGATTTTATTTGAGTTACCATACGTAAAATGAATATAATAAAAATACTAATCACACTAATAAATAATTATACAGGTTTTGTAATTAGATCGTGAAAATGAGTTAAGAACAAAATGAAGAATCAACAATATTACTGTAAGAAACATAATTTATAAAATCACAGAAAATCAAAATTTATAAATTATGAAAAATTGTAAAATATAAAAAGAACATTTAAATTTAAAAACCATTACACTTTTCCATATAATTATCTTCTGCGCTTAACTATTTATAACAACAGCTATTCGATTAAATAATAAATAAAACGAATACTGCTTTGAAATTCATTTAATTAGCTTATCTGCATATTATTTCAAGTTTACAATCTTATTTTATTTTATTAAACAAGTATTTTTAAAGCGTTCGTGTTGTTAAACTTACATTGAATCCCATGCATTATAGAGTAATTGTCGGCGCATTAGATTGTCGTGCCATCTGGCGGTGTCATTTTTCATGATGACGCGAAATCAGCAGCAATGGGCACACTATTTCTTCTAGCCACTATACCTGTGTGACAGTAACCTTATCCTTTTTACTTTTAACCTTGATTAACAGAGATTTTCACCTTATTATATAATATTATAATCGTAAACGATAAATCTTCCAAAAATGTATTTTAAATTAATATCTTAATAAAGGTTAAAATAAAACCAATTAAGAACCATTGGCACGCATTGGCTTGAACCAAACATCTTGCATAACAACAAAGGAAGAAAAGAAACAACAAGGATGAGGAGACAGAGAGCTCCGAAATGTACAGTCATCAAAGGGAAATAATCCACACTTGAATTTTACTCAAGTTTTACCGTTTCAATATTAATTTATTTTTAATAATTGAACATTACATTTAGAGTTAACATTATTAAGATTATTAAATTTAAATAATTATAATTAAAAAAGCTATTAAAACAACACATTAGCATGAAATGTAATATTAAGTATTAAACTCGTGTGGATTATTTCCTTTGGTTGACTGTACATATAAGTTTTTATTTTATAAAATTCATTTGTCTGGAATAGTGGTTTATTTTATTCCTTTGTTGTTATCCTAGTGTCCACAGTTTTGGCTGTTTTATATTTCTAAAACATCTTGTAATTAGAATGTTTTTTAAAAAAAACAAGCAAAAACCCAGAAATGAATACAGAAAACATTTTTACAGAACCAATTCATGTTATTTATAATAATTCTATGATTGTTTTTAAAAAAAAATTTAAATAATAATAAACAACTCTCATTCACAAAATTGTTACCAAATTTTGAAGCATCGGGATTAAAACGCCAAGTATTTGTAAGCTGATATTCAGCAATTCATTGTCTTGGACAGATGAAATATATCAACTACTGTTTAATTAGACACCGGGACTCTAATATCTATATTAGAGTGAATCACGAAAGTTCACTGTAACACCGAGTTCAACCAAAGACCTGGAAAGATACTCTAGATACAAAATGGAGCAGCTGGAACAGAAACTTCAAACTGAGCGACTATTAATACGAGTAGGTCTGTTATTTTGTTTTATTCAAACTCTGTGTATTTCAAATATTAATTAACTAGTTATTTATCAAATTTCAACAAATCTTCATAATTAATATGATTATAGTTGTTAATTAGTCTGAAACTGCATCCTGTTGTGGTTTTATGATGCCAAAGCAATTATCGATAGTACCATATACAAACTTCAATAACACAGGTCTACAAAAAAAATGTTTTGTTTGGTGCCTGGAATGTTAAAACTGATTTTGATTATATTTGATGTATTCATTCCAAACATCAAAACAGTTTCTCTCAATCAGCTGTAGTTTTTGATACAGCGCCACTAACTTAATGCGTTTTTACTATTTGTTATGGTACAGAGGCGCTACGTTGAGCTAGTAAACAATATGCTCAGTAATTTCAGAGAACTTGGATGTAAAATAAGCATTAAAGTTCATTATTTACACAGCCACTTGGACCGTCTTCCAGAAATTTTGGGATATTTAGGGGAAGAGCAAGGTGAAAGACTTACCCGTGATATCAAAACAATGGAAAAACGCTACAGTGAAGATGGGATGAGCACATGATGGCAGATAACTGCTGGAGTTTGCAAAGAGACTGTACAAACAAAACTTATTCAAGAATGTCCCAAAAGAGAAGCTTCCATAGTGTTAACTAAGATTTTCTTCCTTCTACAACTGATTCTTTTGAAGAATAAATACTCTTTTGTAGTCACTATAGTTTTAGTGTTATAATTCTATGTTTTTTTCATGACATTAAAGTGTTCTAGAAAATAAAATGATATATTTTTAATGTTTCATGTCTTATTTATATGAACCAAATTCCTAATCGAAAATGGGATAACGTAAATTATGCTATGTCATAATATCTCGAAAACTACACCTGATAGAACAAATATGAAGTAATTTTGAATTCTATACCCTAAAATTACCTAAGAACACTTGAAAAATCGCCGGTACCAAACTGTGTGTTGACCTGCGTAATTTATTTAAGCTTACTTTTATTCACTTATTTTTTTGCTTTGAATTCAAATAAAACATAAAATAGTACGAGTACATTACCTAACTAAAAATAACAGTGGATGACGTTCAGGGTCTTCCAAACAGGGACGATGTACAATACCGATAACGAAATATTCCACACCTCACTTGCACGGAAAGAATGATCGATTAACTCTTCCTGTTATGTTTCTCTAATAGCTAAAGCTCTGATGTTTCTAGAAACAGATTAATCTATTTTTGATAGGGACGAAGGTGCTACTACGAAAAGTCAGAGCCACTTTGTAAAGGGGTGTTTGGTGAATATTCTGGTGATTGAAAACTTTCTTCAATGAGGTTGCATCATAAAATTAATTTCGAAATTAATACACCTTGAAATAGATTGTATAAATAACAGTGACAGGGAGCATTGTCCTGCTAAAACTGTTCGTCACCACCAGGGAACACAGTCATCATGAACGGGTGCACCTGATCGGCAACAATGTTCAGGTTGTGCGTCGCATTCAGGGATGTGTCTACGGATATCAGAGGACCCAGTGTGTCCCAAGAGAAGACACCCCAGACCAGCACTCCTCTCCACCCGCCTGTACGGTTGTCTGCTGATAGGATGGGTCCATGGCCTCGTGCTGTCTGCGCCAGATGCGCAATCTGCCATCCGCATGATGAAGTAGGAACCGCGATTCGTCGGACCAGGCGACCTTCTTCCTCTCATCCAGTATCCAGTGGCGAAGCTGTGTGCCCATAGCAGGCGCACGTTCCTATTTTGCGGTGACAGCGACGGTATCCGTACTGGCCGCCAGTTGTTAAACCCAGCTCGGTGCAAGTTGCGCCGCATCGTGTGCTCCGAAATGGTTGGGATGTTCTCTCATTGAACTGCGCTGGAATTTGTTGGGCTGTTCCCGTCTTGTTGCTGTGGATGATTCGTGCCAGTCGTTGTTGGCCTCGTTCATCTACGGCCTTGTTTCGTCCGGAGTTGTGTTTGTTGGAAATTGTTTTTGGCATAACTACCATTCACGGAATACCCTTGACACTGTTGCACGGGAAAATCCGAGGAGGTTCCCGGTTTGCGAAATGCTCAAATGCGCCAGTCGAGCTCCAACGACCATGCCTCATGCAAAGTCGGACAAAGCCTTGGATTTGCCCATATTCAGTCCATTTCTGCTTGCTGACTGCAACTTTTGATCCAATGCATCCCTTTTATACACCGCTTCCGCCTGTTCCATTGTTTGGGTGTCACTGGGAGGACGATCCATTTTCCGTAAGAGGTGTCTCTAATAAATTGGTCGTTCAGTGTATTTATTTTTAATTAATAATCTATACAACTGTGTGCTTGTAAATAATCCTACTTGAATACATCTACACAATCAAGCCATATTAGTATGTCCTCTAACCAGAATAACTCCTGGGTGCAGCATCGGCAGCAGCTAGACTGCAAGACGTCGGACAGCTTCCTAAGCAAGCGTAATGGAAGATCCAGGAGGAAACATGGCGGTTTAGGTGTTCCCAAAGGTGCTCGATAGGATTTAGATCTCTCGCCTTTTATACCCACCAAGCGAGTTCGCGCCATGTGCCTTTTTTATTGGCTATATCCTACTGACGGCATAGGAGGTAGTGAACTTAATGTGGGTCGACTGTCTATATACTACATCTAATAGAATTATTACTTTTAACACCTACATTTAATTTTTCTCGGGCGAGGGAGCATATAGAAAAACTTTGTTGCAGAATGGAATTTATAACTCTTTCAGTAGTGGAAACCAGTAAATAGTGCACGTTTCCTTAGACTGTCGTCTTCAAGGTGATTGTCTTCTGGAGAAGTAAAGCCATTCGTTGACTCAACAGGTATCTTAACATCCTAAAAAGGGTCTGAAATTATGATATACAGTAGAACCTCGATAAAACGAATCTCAAGGGAAACACAAAATGGTTCGATTTATGGAGGTTAAGTAAAATAAAATTCGAATTTTGGAGGTTCGAATTAAAAGATGCACATTTCTTTTTGACTATTAGTGCGGATGATTATTCAATTTATAGTGCAAATTATTTGGTAGAACGATTATTGGTCAAATGTAATTTAGTAGGCCTACTCTTGTAAAGCCAATCAGAACTGCTTATAAATGAAAACCAATCAAAACCAATCAAAACCACTTATGAAAACTTCTATCAGGGAAGATATAAACTGACATCAGTTCGATTTATAGAGGTCCGGTAGACAAAATTCGATTTGTAGGCGAATTTATTTGCGTTAGCTTCGATTTATAGAGGCTAACCTTCCTAAAAAATCGATTTATGGAAGTTCTATTACTTCGACTTATAGAGGTTTTAGCCCCGGAGCGGAAGGAACTAGACTGAAACTTCGAATTTAGGAGGAATTCGATTTATCAAGGTTCTACTGTATATTATTTGCATATGTTATTTTGTATTTAGATAATTATAATAACTCAAAAAAAGCAGTTATTTCGCTTTCAAAATCTCTCCAGGGCGTTCCATTAAAATCTATATTTCCTCAAAGAAAAGTAAAGAAAATAAGAATGTTAGAAAAATTAAGCTACAGGAGAAGCAAGATTAATTCAACAAGTTTTATTCGACACACTTATAAATCTCTTTAAATGTTGACACATGAGCAATTGTCTCAAGGATGCGGGCTAGTGTCACGAGCACACGATCCAAAACACACAGGAAGAAATCCAGCAAAGTGATGTCTGGTGAACGAGGTAGCCATTAAATTTATCCGTCGCGTCCAATCTAGCGATCTTGGAAGATGGTATTGCGGGATTTATGAATATCCAGCGACTTTCCATTCGATTTATAAAGCAACATCAGTCACAATCACTCAGCGCCACTTCTAATTCCAAAGGAGCGATATTTCACGAGAATTTCGCACAAAACAATGAAAAGCAAGCACTCCAGCCTCACCCACTTGAAAACTGCAATGTGGAAGGACGCACCTTTTTGCTGAAAGATTATGTTAGGCTCAGATGTCATACGCTAGACATATATTTCGGCATGCCTCAGTTATATTTTGAGCCAGTTTGAATTCAAAAAGAATGATGTTCGAAATTTGACTTCAGTAGTCACCTCATTTACCGCTTGTTATACGATAAAATAATTTAAGAATCTTCTCGAGGGCTTTCGCTAAATAGAAACGGTCTCTTTTCATTTGTCGTGTAGCCCAATCAAGCTGTTTTTTTTTTTGTTTTTGTTATAACAAATTAGACGCATTTGCGCATCTGCCATTTACGGACAATTCTTTGTTTCTTCACCACTGAATCTCTGATCTCTAATCTTTTAAATTGCTATTTTTGTGCAAATTAAATGTAACACTGACTAAGTTCAACTCACTGCTATTGTTCAAAGGCAGTTCAATCCCTGTGACTCATCTTTTAAGGTATCTCTTCCTATCAATATATCTATAAGGTCTGCTGGTATTGTATTCTATGAAGTTTAAAATGACAGCAGATGATATATAGAGATATGTGCCTCACCTTAATCATCGTCATGTCATGAATTATGAGGTATAAAGTTATTAAAAATTTAAGTTAAAAGTTCTAACGTTTTTTTTTAACTTTAAAAACAAAATAATCAAACGTTTCATTTTGAACTCAATTTAATCTGAAATAAACGCAATTTTTACTTTCTTTGTTGTTCATCTTTAATGAATCCAAGTCAAGTGCACATAGAATGAGGGACACATAGTTTCTTACACACGTGGTAGTTAATCAGCTTTTTTTACCTGTTGTATTTTAATTCTCTCACCGAAACCACATTCCTTTTCGAGTTCGTTGAAGCTTATTTTGCAAAGAATTCTTTTTTTCCCAATGGGAAAAAAAGAGGCAAAAAAGCAAAACTGCTGGTTTAATGTTTGTTAAGGTGAGTCAGGTAAAAAAAGGATATCCATTCCCTTGTTGCCTTCCATTACATAGACAAGAGAATAAATATTCGTAGTCATTCTTTTAGGTTTTTTAGTCTGTCTGATCTCATGAACAAGTTGGGCAAAGTGAACGTAAGAAAGACTAAACGTTTCTGTGTATCCATTTCCCATTTCATAAACTTGTACATTCATATCGTCAAATTATAATTTTTATCTGCTTGAAATAAACATAGAAATAAGAATATTCTTTTCAATTTTAGAACTGCTACATTCAAGAAAATCGACTTTTTCGAGATTTTTCTCATACTTATTATAATTTATCCGGAAGACCATAAAACCTAATACAAAATAAATTTTCTTATGTGAAAAGTTGCACAGAATGAGAAGTTTTGAAAGTATAATGCAATTATCGAACTATCAACTCTCAGTCTAGAATTTATTGTCCATCTTATATATGTCTAAAAGAAAATTATTGATCAGTTTGCCATTTCTATCTTTCTCTCTCTCTCTCTCTCTCTCTCTCTCTCTCACTCACTCCGTATTTGAAATTTCACAACGATTTTCTTTAGATATGCTCCTCTATTTCGCATAAAACTAGCTATAACTCCGAAGTATTTCGGTTTTGTCTTTCTTCTCTTTTGTTTACGGTTTTGTATTGAGAATCATGGCGGCTATACTTTGTCCAACGAAAGCTGGACTAGGCGTGCCCAATTAAATTTCCAATTTCAATTATCAGACATTGATCATTTTACTTTTGCAATAAAATCTTGTAAACATTCCAAGGAGGAGCTTTAGTTGTAAAGTAGAAATACATTTATACATTTATTAACAAGAAATTAACCCCCCCCCCCCGAGGAGGTTGTAGGCAAATAGCGGACCCTGCGCTCATCTAATTTAACCCCTTTATCTGCCTTTTGCCCCCCCCCCAAGTTTTTAATCAAAAAATTGATTTTCTCGAACATAATATGTAGAAAATATAAAAGCTCTATCTTCTTTCCTTTTTCATCGTTTGCAACCGAATGACATCAGGCCAGCCGCCAGAAATGTTTGGGCCCCTGACAACTGGGTACGTGTGGGCCCCTCTGGGCTCTGCCTCGTGCCTGATGCCTTTTCCCAAGCGTGTCTGACGAGGCCCCCCTTCCGTTGGGGCCCCGGACTAGAGTCCCGTTTGTCCCCCCCTGGCGGCGGCCCTGATGACATATACGATGCCATATTTTTAAAGACCGAGTGACTGCCACCCCCGCAACCTTTACCCCACTAGCCTTAGAATAATTTGGCCTAAACTTTATAGTAAGGTAGATCTTGCCTAGAGGGATCTGACTCCCACCCCCGTAATTCCGACCACAGTGCTCCGATCAAAACAAAACTAAATTGTGAAGGTGGACATGCCAATAGTAAGGTACATTCCGAATTTCAACCTTTTACCTCAAAAAATGTAGAAATTATGAAGGGGACAGACTGACATTGTAAAACCAATAATTAGCTCGATTCTTCCGCTACTTAATAATAGATTATGAGCAATCATGCGTCGACGAAGCGATCGTCGCGTGCCCGTTCTCACGTCAACAATACTTAAAAGATAAACGACCATCAATCATGCCAAGGGAAACGAGGACATCGGAGCTTAAAAGGCAATAGCAGCCGCCATTGGGAAACATCGCCTCAGCAGCACCGTAGACGGTATTGGCGTCATTGCTGCCAAGAGGACCAGGATGCTCAATTAGTGACCCAACCAGAGAAAAGAGAGTAAGTCGAATCAATTTGAATATTCGTCCTTCATTACTAACTTTATTGATACTAATGCTGCCTAAAATGAGCTTAAACTTTCGCTCGAGTGCTCGATAAATAAATGCGACGATCTCGTCCCGTAACGAGGGAGCCACCCGGGTGTGATTAAGAATCCGACAGGACCGACCGAGGACTTCGAGCCCCTGTGCATCGGACACAAAGGATGGGTCCATGGCCTCATGCTGTCCGCATGATGAAGTAGGAACCGCGATTCGTCGGACCAGGCGACCTTCTTCCACTCATCCAGTGTCTAGTGGCGACGCTGTGTGCCCATAGCAGGCGCGCTTTCCTATTTTGCGGTGACAGCGACGGTATCCGTACTGGCCGCCAGTTGTTAAACCCAGCTCGGTGCAAGTTGCGCCGCACCGTGTGCTCCGAAATGGCTTGGGAGGTTCCCTCATTGAACTGCGCCCGAATTTGTTGAGTTGTTCCCGTCTTATTGCTGTGGATGATTCGTGCCAGTCGCCGTTGGCCTCGTTCATCTACGGCCTTGTTTCGTCCGGAGTTGTGTTTATTGGAAGTTGTTTTTGGCATAACTACCATTCACAGAATACCCTTGACACTGTTGCACGGGAAAACCCGAGGAGGTTCCCGGTTTGCGAAATGCTCAACTACGCCAGTCGAGCTCTAATGATAATGCCTCGTTCAAAGTCGGTCAAATCCTTGGATTTGCCCATATTCAGTCCACTTCTGCTGCTGACTGCAACTTGTGATCCAATGCATCCCTTTTATACACCGCTTCGGCGTGTAACGAGGGAGCCACCCGGGTGTGATTAAGAATCCGACAGGACCGACCGAGGACTTCGAGCCCCGTCTATCTGAAGGACTCGCCACCCCGGTGCATCGGACACAAAGGATTCCGTCCTCCGAGACGACGTTCGGACTACCGAGCCCCCAGCCCATGCTAGACCCAGTTCACCAATCCAGTTCCCGTGGGAGGTCAAGAGGATTGAAGTGATTTATCCCACACCAAATATAGCCGGTATTCTCGCGGGGTGCCCTGCTGAATGTCCGCGCTTGGACTCGGGATTATCCTGTAATGGTACTCAGTATTCTTAGGACTATAAGTAGTTTAGCGAAAGAATTGTTGAATTGCCAATGTCGTATCGAACTCAGCAAATTTCTACTTATCCTATGTTCTATTTCTTACAGCTCCCCTGCCACGGTTGACAAACCCCTATGAGGTCGCCGCCTTCTGAGATAGCGGTGCCAAATCGTAGGACCCTCTCATTCTAATTCCCGGACCACTGGACCACTTACCTTCGTTAAGACAGAGTTGCCCTTGACTGACGACTTCGCAGTACGTCTTGGAGATAACACGACCGCCACTTGGATACCTATCCAACCAAAATCAGAACTTCAGTAGAACTGGGCTAATAGACAATTTGTCAACATTTGTATTCACCTTTCAATTTAATCTTTATTAACTTTGTTTGAATAAATCGAATTGGGTTTATTAAAATAGTTCGTTCAACCTCATCACCGATTCACTCTGTTCGTTCGTCCAAAAAATACACGACACACAGTAACTTTTGAACCATACTGTACTTCAGGGATTATGACTTTTTGGTCAATTGCATCACAATTTATAGAATAACATACCAATATGGTCTTACAAGATAATCAAAAATAAAGAATCACAACCTTTATTTACTTCTCAAATACATATGATATCCCTATTTTACATGAAAATGAGGCGTTCCCATGCAATTTAAAGCTTGTCGTTCATCCAAACACTACACAACTGAGATCAAAGAAAGCAGCTTTCGAACTTCGAGAATTGTTGGGTGCCACCTTACAGGCTAAAGTGTTGGAGAGACGTCAACCCTGCTAAAGATCCCTAAATCATCCGTTCAAAACGTCCTCTGGCCGTGGAAAGAGAAGGGTACAAGTGTTCAACCCAGGACTGGAAGACCCGAGTTTATGTCGGCCAGAGACTGAAGGGCGGTTCGCAAGTTGGTCACTGCAAACCGTAAAACATCGGTTGATGGACTGACAAGATCCTTCATAGAGTCCACTGGGTCAACTGTAAGCACCAGTATTGTTCGCAGGGAACTGCATTCACTGCGTTTGCATGGCAGAGCTGCGGCCTATACACACCACATCAGTACCTGCAATGCAGCAAGGAGATTGCAATGGTGCAAAGAGAGATTTTACTAGATTCTGAAGCAATGGTGGATGGTTGCAGGAGTGACGAGTCACAATACACCATCTGGCAATCGAATGGAAGATTTGTGTATGGCGAATGCCCAGAGAACGCCATCTGGCAAGCTGTGTACTGCCCACAGTGAAGTTTGGCGGAGGGTCAGTGATTGTGTGGGGGCTGCTTTTCGTAATTTGGTCTGGATCCAATCGTTTCTGTGGCTGGTCATCTGAACGCAGAGCGTTATCAAGACATCCTGGACAACGCCGTAGTCCCTGCTCTCTGGTAGCACTTTGAAAATGGCCCTTTTCTCTTTCAACACCATAATGCACCTTACCACAAAGTAAGGGTTGTAGACAGATGGTTTGATGAAATGGGGGTGCAAGAATTTGACTGGACTGCACAGAGCCTCAATTTAAAACCCCATCGAACATCCTAGGGACGTGTTGGGGCATCGATACTATGCAGGAGTGGAGCACCCAAAATTTGTGACTGAACTGTCGAAGGCACTTTTGGCAGAATGGCGAAAAATTCTTAAGGAAACTTATCAAAAACCAGTGGATAGTATGCCCGACAGAATAGAGGGTGTGATAGCAGCAAAAGGTTGAACAAAAATTGGCTTAAAATAGCTATTTAGCTCTGTAGAGGATACAGGCACCATTTCGAGAATGCAGTCATCATTTCGGTAACGCCCGTCATAGTCCGAGAATGTTCCCGAAATGACCGTTCCGAAATGATTTTTTGACATTTGATTTTGTTTGAGCCGGCTTTCAGGGTTATTAGTTAGTAAACCGTGTTATTTAGCAGAATTACGCTGAAAATACTTATTTTTCCCGCAAACTAAATATATAATGGCGTTCCCAAAACGATAAGCAATTGAAGTAGTCTACACAACTTGAAACTGAAACCTGCTTACTGCAAAATGAATTACCGTATATCTTCCAATAGTAGCCCCCGGCGTCAATTTTTTCAACTGAATCACTAACCGGGCGTTTATTAGAGACTGGCATTTATTAGAGACCGGCGTTTATTTTAGCCGCTTTGGAGGCATGTCTTTTTTTAAAAACAGAATATGGTACAGTAGTACGCATTAAACAGCCCTTACGAACAGGATGCCTTGAGAACTAAGGGCTGAATAGCAGAGTGCATATGATATCGAAACTCAAAGCAGCGTGCTGGGAATCCCCTCAAGCCCGTGTGACACGTGAACCCCGAAAGCGGCTCACGTGAACAGCCGTGTGTAGGAGAATCCCCGGCGTTTATTAGAGACCGGCGTTTATTTTGCAATCTTAATTTTGAAACCCGGCGTTTATTAGAGACCGTCGACAATTAGAGACTAGGCGTCTATTAGAAGATATACGGTACATCATGCAGAAAATACACAAAAACTGTATGCCTTGATGAAAAAACTTCACGTGTCTAAAGCTCTAGATAGTGCCTCCTCACCAGCACCATCTAGCGCGGTTATTTCGAAACATTTTGTCAAACCCCTTATTGTTGCGTTCAGGAAATGACTTGTTAACTGTCAGACAACTTTTGAAAAGCTAATAAATGAAAATCTTAAGTAATAATAAGAGAGTAAAAAGGTTTTTTTTAAAACCATGCTTTTAGTATGTTTTACTATATTTCCTCAAGATGGTGTCAACAATTAGCAAAATTAATAAAGCTTAATTTTGCAACAATAAACAACTGATAAATTTACCCCTCGTCATAACGAATTGTTTGTTGTGGCAATTGGACAGTTCGTAGTAACGAATTGGTACCATTAGAAAACGAACCAGTGAACCGATTTGAAAAAATTTCTTTTATCATGCATTGCCATCGGTCCAGCGTATATGTATCAAATTTCAGCTTTCTACCTTTTCGGGAAGTAGGTTAAATTCTACTTCCAAGATTTGTTTACATAGTTAGTTACAAGTGAAGCTAATAAAAAGCATTAAAAAATACAATTTCCCATAATTTGCTTAAATAAATTATATACCAAGACATAACTTCCTAGGTTTAGTTTAATGTTATTTTTTTATTTGTTTGAATTATGAGAAACTGTTTATGGAGGACGCGTTCCTCAAATGAGTTCTGGAGTATATTTTAAATAAAAAAAAATAGGAAGTTTTAAAACATTACCATCGAATTTGCAGAGTGCAGAAAATTATGGATGATACCTATGTTTTAAACCCCGCGTTTTAATATTAACATATAATTTTAATATAAAAATCTTTTCCGAAACGAATTCTTCACCTCTCTGATTTTGAACCATATACTTTTTTGTATATGAAAAACATGCCTATAGCTAACAACCCAACGGGTTGGCCCTCTCCAAAAATGAACAATTTCAATTAACAGTATTGTTTACTTACTAACTTAATTAACAGTAATGATCAGTGATATTTATTAGAAAATGGATGGAAGAATTCTGCGACCTGTATTCGACCCAGGAACCTCGACAGTCATGGTCGACGCCTCTACCAATTGGGCTATCGCAACCAGAGGCGTCGACCATAACAGTAGAGGTTCCTGGTTCAAATCCAGGGCACACAATTTTTCTATCCATTTTCTAATTAATATCATTTACTTGATGTTTGGAGTTAGCTCCAGTTTAATTTCTTTATTTCTTGGTAATGATCAAGTTAAATGAAGAATAAAATTTCAAAAATTTCACATAAAGAAATTAATATACGTGGCCTAGGACAAAGAATGGCTAATTTAAATTTCCGTTACATAATTATCAAGGGAACCCTTATATCCGGATCATACTTGTTATTCTGTGGGAATGAGGAAAACGCACACCTATTATTTTTACCACCCTTATATTAACTCGCTAAAAAAAAAAAAAAAAAAAAAAAAAAAAAAAAAACTAGCATGGTGCCAGAATCTGCTATTAGCCAATCAGAAGCCTAGCTCAGCGCTCAGCCAGCTTCTGATTGGCTAATAGACCATTCTGGCACCATGCCCAGTTTTTTTCTTTTATTGAACAGAGCATAGAGATAGTACGGAATCTTTCAGTCGAATTTTGAAGCACTTCCGCTTTTCCATTTGCTCTTAAATTTTGCATACGCGTTAGCTCCTGATGACAACACGATTTAGCAAGCTGTTCTTTCCAATTTCGAATATTTTTTCCAACAAAACAAATTTAAATAGATTCATTTTTCCTGCATGTCTAATGAGTTTTATTTATCACTCGATTTGTCTGTAAATGGTCGGTCATATTTTTGTCCTTTTCTTATGAACAGTTACATTTTACCGTAGATTGAATATTTAAAACAAGTTAAGTATTTATGTGGATCGCATTAATGAAAAGATTAAAAGTACAACACTCTTTAACCACAACCAAAAAAGGCACAAAACAAGAAATAAACAAAAAGAATGAAAAAAACAATACAACCTATAAACGTCTTTCGAAAG
>JAHWFO010023340.1:262632-287402 GCA_023313115.1 Rhysida immarginata
AGTACAACTCTCTTTAACCACAACTAAAAAAAAGGCACAAAACAAGACATAAATAAAAAGAATGAAAAAAACAATACAACCTATAAACGTCTTTATAAAACTTCTTTATACAACACTCTTTCGAAAGACGTTTATAAGTTACATTGTTTTTTTCATTCTTTTTGTTTATTTCTTGTTTTGTGCCTTTTTTGGTTGTGGTTAAAGAGTGTTGTACTTTTAATCTTTTCATTGAATATTTAGTTTTAATAAATTCCGCATCCAGTGAAATTTTAATTTTAATAATTTTAATTATTTTTGAAACTAATGGACGTACAGTTCATTCCAAAAGCGTTTTCACTTGCTTGCCAGGAATTGATCTAAGCGAAGTTGATCGGTTATAAAGTCTAGTAGTTTGAACGAACATCTTAGAAGATTAAAATCGACTTGGCCGTCCAGAGTGGAAATAGGGATGTGGTTTATGACTGGTGTGGGCGAATTACAGCACTTTTAACTGAAAAGATTAATCGTTGTTTTTTATTTCAGTAAGATTGACTTTGCAGATGAAATATTTAACGCACTTATTAAAAACAAAGAAATAAATATTTAAGAATATCTCAAGAATGTTCGATGAGGATTTATCCATCAGATGTTTAAATTATTGATGAAAATAGGAACGAAAACTCCACAGGCTGAATTCGAACCGGGAACCTTCGAAGAGCTGAAGTTTCCCGGTTCGAATCCAAGCTGTGGAATTTTCTTTCTTATTTTCATCAATAAATATTTAGTTTATTTATTTATTTTGTCTGTATTTCGAACATTGATATTTTTACTTATTACTTTTTAAATTTTGATACCGAAATTGTTCATGCCGCCATAAATTTTATAAGAAAAAGAAAGCCATTACGATATACCGTATAGTAAACAGCATGTTGTATACTGCATAAATATATGATTTCTTCATATATAAGATACTGCATTGCTATGCATTATTTTTTCCCGTCATGGATGAGAATACAATTCCTTTGCCAATACGTTAATTTTTTAAGTATAAACCCAGAAGATACTGTATTTCATTTCGAAAGATTGGTAGCTATTCCCTATGAAATGCCATAATAGATTTATACGTTATATATTATGGAGTAATAATCCTACCACAACTACGTTTATTTATCTTGGTCTTACTCTATCTCCAGACTTGCCATGGGACGCTCACGTTGATACATTATTATCGAAACTAACAAAAAACAACATATTATTTCCAGACTTCACTTTCTTCCCCCCAATATCCTACTTTTGCTTTACTCTTCATGGATACACTCAACTTTGTGCTTTGGTGTAATGCTCTGGGGTTCTACCTCAACGTTTAATTTTACTCGTATATCAAAATTACAAAGATGGTTTCTTCCCACTCTATTGCACCTACCACGATCTTCCTCTGTGTCCCATTATTTTCCTTCTTTGTGGATACTTACTATATCAAATTTATTTTCTATCCGTATGTTCATTTATTTACAAATCAATTAACTCTGTTATTGCTTACAACCTCTATAAAGATTTGGGATAACCTTGACAGCCATAACTATAATACCCGTTTTGCTAAAGAGATACGGGTTCCAGTATCACAACTAAACTATCGCAACCGAAGTGTTTCCCACATCGGGATAAAATGTTAGGCTTTTCTGCCCCCGACGATACGTTCGCTTGTTCCTTACGCTTCGTTTCGAAGACCTTTACGAACTTTTTCTTCTTATCTTATATCACTAAATACGAAGCTTGCTTATTAGTATCTTTTCAACTTGTTAGTATTCTGTCAATGTTTTTTCTGAATGTTCACTTTACTTCAAGCTCCGTCCTAGATTACACAATTTATTTGATATTTTTGTAATCGATTATTATGTATATGGCCCTATTGGAGGCCTTTTTTGGTCTCTCGTGTGCTTGCCATTATTGTCATCAAGTGCTAGCTTTAAATTAATATATTACCGTTTTTGAATCGATTTTAGGTCTCTCTGCTGGTTTTGTTCAGTTTAATTTGGTCTGTTTTGGTTTATTTTAACAGTTTGATTATCTAATCTATTTAATAACCAATTTTTGTTTCTTTATATTAGCCAGAACCGTGCCCACTTGGCCTAACTTGTTGGTTTATCACCATATTGCTCTCGTTGGGCACTAATGGAACTGTATTTTTCTAACCCAAAATATAAATAAATAAATATAAATAAATAAATAAATAAATAAATAAATAAATAATATAATTCTGTTAAATGCGCAGCAAACTTAAAGTTAATTTTCTAATACTGATTATTACATGAAAACTTAATGATTTAATTCGTGTATTCGCCATTATATTGTTGAGCGTGCTTTGCCAACTTATCGCTTACTTACTCGTGTAGTTTTCACGTTATTATACAACATTTCTGCTAAAATAATAATAATATACATTGATATATTAATAATATACAAAAACATTCCTAATAAAGGCTCAAAATCAAATTTCAATTAAAACAGTTTAAGAAACAATAAATGGCATCGTCCAACGTGATTCGAACTCGACTTCTTGCTGGAGCGATTAATCTCACTGAATTAATGTAATGCTTTAGCCGAACATCGTTCACCTAAGTGAAAACGCTTTTGGAATGAACTGAACACGCGCATATATTGGAACAATTAATTTTCGTGGAGACAGCTGGCACAGAGATCGAGTTATTAGTCTATGGTGACCAGAAAAAAGCGCAGATGAAAAAAGCGCACACGAAAATTGCGTACATGAAAAAAAGCGTACACGGAAAATTGCGCACACTGAAAAATCCCCACATGGAAAAAAGCCCATGGGTAAAAATGCCCACAATGAAAAATGCGCACACATACAACGCAATGAGCTAAAGTGAAGAGACCTTTATTCATAATGAGATAGCAACATCAACAACAAAAATAAAATGAATAATAATTGAATTGAATGATATAATTATTATTAATATGTACAATCTCTCTCAAACGGGGTTAATGAAGAAAAAAAGAAAAGGAAATAGACAAGATTTTAACTGCTTAATTGGTTAAAAATTACATTTCTCACAAGCACAATTACGACTATTGTTCTGTGAGTACTGAAAAAAATTAAAAACATTACTAAAATTAATATTGGGTTTAATAATAAAAGAAATTGGACCTCTATTATCGAGAAATTGGACCGACATCTATATATTGCCAACTTTTTAAACAATTCCCATTTCATTCAAAATTTCATTACAAATTATGCCTTTTTAGAGATATTAATTTTTTTTCTAAAAATTAAAATATGACTGTAGCGTTCAAACTACCGAACCGAACAAACTCGGCATGTACGGGCTCCTCTCATTAAGGCGATTTTTTTTGTAAATGACTTGTTTGGTTGTGATGAGCAGTTTAGGATTATTTACTGTCCCTCCCTCCAGATGTCTCCGTGCCCCGAATTTTTTTTTTTTTTTTTAATAAAAACTGATTCAAACTTAGAGGGGTTCTTTAACTATGCATTGACGTAATTTTTAGGGAAATAAATGGGCTAAGCCTTTTTAGAGAAATTAATTAAAAAAAAACAAGAAGAAATGGCAAAAGCATTCATTTCAGCGCTCCAAAAACAATAAAAACGTTATGAACAGCTTCCTCTAATTGAAAAAAGCAATTTTCATATCATCAACTCGTGATAGGCCTGTGCGAATGTTCCATTCCGCCATTCCAATTTATTTTTATTTGTAAATGTATGTGCGTATTTTCACTCTTAATTGTTTATTATAGAATGCCACGACAATATCCCAAACAAAACTAGCAATATCTCTGTTAATATTTGTATAAGAAAACAAATATATCCAGACATTGTAAACTAAATTCTCTGTAAGCCTGATCATATATATTTTCCTCGTGCAATCACTAAGGAGATATTTACAATTTTATGCTTCGCATTCTTCTAAATGGAAACATTAAAATTAAAATATTTCAAATGCAGTTTAAACTATGTAACTTATGGACCTTTATTATCGAGCTCTAAATGACCTTTAAAACGATATATAACATAAACATATCAGATGGTAAATAACGAGATAATAATGATTTTCTAAAACAAAAGGGCGCCAATTTGATGACATCATCACGCCTATATGCCATGCATTGCTGAGTGACACCATTGAAAATATTCATCACGAGACCATTCCTGATGAAAAGATGGAGCCTATCCACCTTTTTACTTTCAATTTCACGGGCGCCGCCATGTTTAAGTTTCGAATGCGTCCGCCATTACAACATGCCCCTGCGTAGCCATCGTATATTTTTACACATGCAGTGGCTACGTTCTGAGCTCTCGCGTCTTCCGATTCCTTTCATCCACTCTTAAATTTTAGCATTACTGCCTTTAATGTCGCAACGTTAATTAAAGATACCTAAAATCGGATATTGTGTACAACATTCCTGCTCTAATTTTAATATTTAGTGGCAAATGATGAACATGAGTTACATGTTTATGTCGAATTGCGATTGCATTCTTTAGTCTATTTTTAACGCGATTGTATAGGCAGCATGACGGTTAAAAAAAAAATTAGACAGCATTTGTAAAAATGTCTTTATTTGCTTACTTTAAAACCTGTTTATAATTATATTTCAGATTATGAATATAAATTAATTCTTCAGAATGTGTGATGTGAAGTGCGCACCCGTTTCATATTTCAACATTTAAATTATTTTATTGAATCAAAAGCATTTGACCATGAACAAATGAAAGCATATAAGAACTTAGAGGCATAAAAATGTTTTCTAAGTGTATTTCTTGAGCCAGTGTATTATCACAAAATCAACATAATACATATCTTAAAACAAAGGTCATCTCTTCTCAGTGTCTTGTATTGTTACGATAAATATGAATGAGGCAGGTCAAAATTTAAACAATACTAAATTTATTCAAACTTATTATTATTTCGAAGCTTTTACTTCATCAACAGATAAAGCGTCTGTTTCGAAACGCGTATTGGCTAATTTTCAATAGCGCACAATCGCACGATGACTGAATGAAGTTTTATTAATTTAACCATTACTTCTCAGCCTTTTATTGGGACTAAATAGAAAAGGGGGGTATATATCTGTTTGTTAGAGGAGGAGTCTGGGGGATGCAGCCTGCTAAATAATAAATTCATTTAGCTGGATCGCATTCAATCATCGCGGATAGTGAACATTAACAAGCGTATTTAATATAGCTTATATTTAATCAATTTAGTATTGTTTAAATTTAGACCTGCCTCATTCATAATGTAATAATGTTAACTTTGCAGTTCACAGCCTTAGTGGGTTTAATATCTTTATGAAATGTCAATAAACGATAAATAGTTATTTACTGAGGCGGCCTTAGAGAGGGTGGAGTCCTTTCTACTAATACACTGCTTCGATGCTCAATTACATTCTTCCTCTCTCCATTTTCTAAAGATTTATTGAGCATTTGAATAGACAACAACTACACAGTACGAACCCATGCTGAATTAAAAGTCAAATTGTAAAGCAAATACAAAGAAGAACCAATCCAAGGCACTACGAAGGCACTGAGCTATGGCATGGTCTTCATTCATCCATCATTGTGGGCATGTTATAATGGCGGACGCACAGTGACACATCTGGCGGATTCAGATGACAGCATCAGACTTGCAAAAGGTGGATTCCATGATGTAAAAATGGAAACCATTCCGGATGAAAAAATGAAGACAATTCCCATCGGAGAACAGGGAGCTCTTGTGTGTCGGTAACAATTTTCCATTTTATTTTACATTATCCTCGAAATATTTGAAGCAATAACTGTAGTTAAAACTGAAGTATATGTTAACTGTCAAAAAGAATCGATTAAATCATTCCCAGAACTTCAATTAATGTCGTTTTTTCCCTTCGGCAATTTGTGGCATCTTCCCTTTTTCCAAGAGAATGTTAAACGCTTTTATCCAAGAGAATGTAAGAGGGATTGCATATTGCGGCCTCCTATGGGAGACGGGGTAGTTTTCACACATAGAATTAGTGTGACGATTGACGATAATGCTAAGAAATTACGAGTTCTAATACAAATTGTTGTTGTGTTGTTGAATGCGGAAATACTTATAAGAAGTGTCCCAAGGGAACAATTTAATATTTCGAGAGATTAACTGCATATTGATTGGGATCGCTAAACTTTTAGTATACATCATTTAATTTGATTAACTTGAGAATAAAATAAAACTCTTTTTCCACAACGAAACAGGAAATGAACAAAAAGAAAAAGACCGAAAATAAAATGAAAAAATACAACCTGAGTCTGTAAGCGCTTTTCGAAAGCTTTGCTTTCATCATTCAGCAGCCAAGGAGCACCTCGAGAGAACTTGAGAGAACTGACTTGGAATCGACAATCGAACAGTGCAGGGAAAACGAGACGAATGGTCCGAAAGCAACGCTTTCACTGCCATACTCATCGCTTACTTCAACAATAGATGATTGCGTATAAAAGCTTTAGCAATGGAAAATGACTAAATAATAGATTTTTACACAGAATGCCAAGAAAAATTGACGCTCACTACATTTAACATTATATAGAGTGCCTGGCAAGAAAAAAACTTTCATTTGTTCGAATATGTAAAGAAATACTACACTTTCTATTTAACCCTTTGGTTCTTCAATTTTATTCTTTTAAATTCTCTTTTTACGTTGGTTTAATAATTTAGAAATTTACAAATCAGTTTTCTTATTTACATTTGCAGTTTTATTTTTCAAATGTTTTAAAATGCAGGTTAGTTCTGGGTATCCGTGGGTGATGTCTCGATGCTGTAACACGAAAAAGTGGCCCTTTTATTCGCCATCGCGGTAAAATCATTCTTGTTTATTTACTTTTGGACAGCCAAAGAACTCTCCTTGCTTCTCTACACATTTTTTCCTGGGAGCAACTGGAAGCCGGTTCTGTAGAAATCTTCAGGCTGATATCGAAACCACGTCAGGACGGCCTTTTTCACTTCCTCATTGGAACCGAACCTCTGCCCTCTCAAGAACTCTTTCAATGGTCCAAATGGCTGTACAGAAGATGTGGTAAGATGTCCCATTTGAGTTCCATCAGTGTGTCCATAGTCAATTTGGCAGTGTGTGGTCTGGCGTTGTCTTGAAGAAAACAAACACCACTGGTAAGAAACTCTGTCGCTTTTTCCTTACTGCCATCTTCAGAGACGTTCCCTCTGATACCCTTAATGTCCCAGATTACATGAATGATACTCTTAATGTCCCAGATTACATGAATGATACTCTTAATGTCCCAGATTACAGACGCCATCACTTTCAATGTTCAATGTTAACTTTATTCATATTTTTGAAGATTACCACCATATGCTCAAATGTCACTTCTGTTTAAAACATTATTTTGTTCAAGTTTGTGACCAAACTTTAAGCTTCCACTGCAAATTAAATTATTTGATTAATTATTTATACTTTTCATTCCGTCTGTGTCACGACTTTTGTTTATTAATAAATGTGTCACGATGTTTCAAAATTTGTTATTTTTACATCACATTTTTTTGAAGTTAATAAATTTGGCAAATTGTTGAGGCCAGTTTTCAACCTCTAGAACTTGCACTTTATTTAACCTATTGTTTTTGTGTAAAATCATACCTCTACTTCTAATTGTTTTTCTAAAAAATATTTATATTTTAAAAATATTATTTCTTTTAAAAAGACAGTTTGGAATCCTTTTAAAATTTTGTCTACAATGGCACTACTGCTTTTCATTGTTAATGACAATTTTTCAGCCGTTCTGTCATTTACATATGTGTATTGCTGTGAAGTGCCTTTTTCTTGTTTCCTTGTGCTAGCCGTGTGCCTTCAGATTGTTGCTTCAAAAGAATAAATTCAGTTACTTAGAAAATTTTCACCACTACTCCACTCCTCTGCCACTCTGGACAGTTCTTCTTAGAGTGTGTAGTACGTATTAGCACCCCCCCCCCTTGTGTCTCCTGGGGGAGGTCTTTCTTTCTTTCTCTCTTTCTCTGCCATTACCATGGAACGCATGGTAGACATGATTGTCGACGGACCTTTTTCTGTTGGCATGTTTATGAAGGAGGTTTACTCAAAAACGAGTATTCCTCCAGTTCTTCCGTCGGGTTTCGCTGCTGTTTTTGTCCTGCAGAGGCTTTCGCCGACTGAGTCAAGGATGCTCTGCAGGCAACAGAATGTGGCAGACCGACTAGTGGCTGCTGACTGCATCAAGGTTGGGCAAACCACCGTCCACCTGAGTTATGCTGAACCCGGATATGTTCCAGTTCTCATCCGGGGCGCATCACCACTGATGGCTGAAGAGTATCTCCGAGACTACATGTCGGACTACGGGGTGGTGCGAAGAATTTCGTACCCCCTGCACCCAGATTTTCCTCTTCAGATGACAGGTGACATCGTAGTCTACATGGAGCTCCATAGAGACATTCCTGAGTACGTTGCAATGTTTACAAGGGACAGAGGCAGTGCTGCTGGTACTACAAAAAGAATTCTCATGTGAGGAAAGACTGTCCTCTCCTTCGGAAATGTGAGTTCTGCCACAAGACCGTGCACAAATTCCACGAGTGCCAGGAGAGGTCAGATGCTCTATCAGCAGCCCCAATGCCACCGCCTCGAGGAATGTTGTCCCAGCAACCAGCAAAGATGACTTCTTCGGCCAAGTCACCAGAGCCAAGCAGAGCAACCACGCCTCTTCCTTCACCGAGGAAATCGAAGATGGCCCCACCGTTGTCGCCTCTTCCTACGACTCCTGGTCTTGTGTGGTTCGTGAGACTGTTTCTTCTCCTCCTCCTTCGCCATGTGTTTCCCCGATGTTGGAGGACAATCTCTTTGCTGAAGTGATCGTAGATGATTCGTTGTGCTCCAGGTCGGTGTTTGCTGTGGAGGAGTTTCCATCTCTTCCTCCACCTGCGCTTTCATCGGCATCGCAGCCTCTGCAAATCGTCTGTGCGCCTGCGCCTAGTAAAATTTCTTCCTCTGCTGGGACCTCAAAGCCATCAGCATCTACTCAGCGGGATGTTCTTGTAACGTCTAAGAGCCCTGGCAAGAAAAAGGCCCAACATCATCGAGTAGCAAGAGGGACGGGGTTCCTGTGTCCTCTTCTTCTGAAAGAGACAGCTGCACCAACCATCATCATCGCAGCCCCTCTTCCTCTTTGGGACATGCTCGTTCCCCTAGACGGAAGACATCTGAGCCTCCTCCCTTGTCGATGAGACTCAAGTCTCCTTCAGATATAGGTCAGCCTCCGTCAGCTTAATTTAGCAGTGAAGGTCTTTTCCCTAAACGTTCGTTCCCTTGGCTCGTTCTTCAAGCAGTCGGTTTTGTCATCATTTATTGCCCTGTACAGGCCAGATGTCCTTCTTCAGGAGGTGAAGCTTGCTGCTTCTCAAGAGCTTGCTAACCTCCCTGGCCTTCGCAGTCAATATCCATCTGCACAGTTCTTCATCAACTCATCTTCACCACATGGGCAGGGGGTTGCCTCCATCATCTTCAACCCCTCCATCGTGGCATCGAACTGTGTCTTTGACTGCGAGTGCAGGGTGATCTCTTTAGACCTCCTTCTATCTGGTCTCAAATTCCGATTGCTTAATGTGTACGCCCCGTGTTTATCAGCAGAGAAACGGACATTCTTCTTTTACCTGTGCTCGTCCTTGCCTGTAGTGGTTGCTGGGGACTTCAATTGCCATTCAGATGAGAACGAAGTCTTTTCGTCCGGGTATGCCTACCAGTTGTGCCAGCGAAATGCACTTTTCTATCTTTGGGCGTCTTCTTCCCATTCCAGCCAGTGTGGGTCCACCTTTCATCAAGGACCCTCTGTGTCTTCGAGGCTGGACCTTTTTCTCGTAGACGCCACTTTTGCTGGTGCTTCGGGTTCCATGGAGGTCATTCCATGCTCGATTTCTGACCACAGTGCCATCAAGTGGTCTTGGAACCCTCCATTCCCAGCCTCCTCTGCAGGCCCTACCTCGAACAATTGGTATCTGAACGTTTCCCTGCTTGACATCGATAAATACAAGGGAATGTTCGTTCGGTTTGTGGAAAGACATCTTCACAATCTGCCTCCGTCGCTAGCTTCGTGGCTTTCTCTTAAATCCAAGATCCGTCTTTTTTTTTCAGAAAGATTAGGTTGGACGCCGCTAGACACAATCGGCGCCATCTCCTCATGTTGCAAGAAATCCTGCACCTCCTCCGCTGTTCCATCCCGAAGGGGGAGTATGCTGATGACATCCACCAGGTGAAGAGCGAGATCAACGCTGTGATGATCCGCACGGCCGCTGGCGCAGCTCTCAGGGCCAAACTGTCCTGGGCATCTGACGTCCGACATATGTCGTCAGCTGCATTCGCAGAGGAGAGGCGTCGCGCCAATAAAAAGAGGTGTGGAAAATGGGACAGTGGCAACTGACTCTGACATCTTGTCTGCTCTCCACTCACATTTTTCATCATTTTTTGGCCATCCAGTCTTTCCACTCGACGCCACGATGAAGTGGATCGAGGCACTAAGACCTTTCACTGCTGACGCTGACCTGTCAATTACACGCCCCTTTTCCGAAGATGAAGTTAAGAAGTTTCTGTCGATGGATGGCCGTCATCAGTCCAGCCCTGGGTTAGATGGCATCCCGTACTCGTTCTTTAATGCGACTTGGAAACTTCTTGGGCCTTTCCTGGTGCAAGTTTTCAATTCAATCCTCAAGGACCCTTCCTCCATCACGTCGGACTTTACCGCGGGGAGAATCATCTTGACCCCCAAGGTACCGGATCCTGAACTTGTCACCCAGCGGAGGCCTATTGCTCTACTTAACACAGATTATAAGGTCTTCACTGGTGTGCTTCAACAACGGCTCAAATGCTTTGCCAACGAGTTTTTCGATCCGGGGCAATCCTGCTCCATTACCATCAAGTCTGTTATGGAGGAAGCGTGTGTGCGTCGTCAGACTCTCTCCGTGCTAAGTCTTGACCAGGAAAAGGCCTTCGACAAGGTGAATCACGTGTTTTGTTTACCGAGTGTTTGACCATCTTCATCTTCGGAAATTTGCTATGATTATCCCAGCACTGTATGCTTCTGCCACATCATGCGTGGCGATTAATGGCTCCAATTCGCCTTTCTTCGAACTGTCCAAAGGCATTAGGCAGGGGTGTCTCATCTCTCCCCTCTTATATATATTCTATTTGGAGCCAATATTGCAATTTCTTAATCACCACCCAGAAGTCCGGGGATATGATTTGCCAGCTGCTTCCATCAACATCCGTACGCTGGCATATGCTGATGATGTAGTGTTATTTGCATCTGATGCGTATTCCCTGGGCATCTATAAAGAATCCTTTGATCTCTTTAGCACTTCGACGGGAAGTTCCATCAATCTCGTCAAGTCTAAAGGCATCGCTATTGGGAAGTGGACCTTTCGATAACGTTAAGCCTAACGGCAATTTTTGATAGCCATTAATTTTTGATAACAGTAGGCCTAAGAACAATTTGGTCTTGATAATGTAGTGAAACCTAACAAGTACTTGCTATTGACAACAATTAACTGTTAAGACATCAGGCCTAATGGCAATTTATTTTTGATAACATTAGGCCTAACACCTACTTGTGATTGGTAGTAATTAATTTGATAATGGTATGCCTAATAGCAATCACCTATTTATAACTTTAGGCTTAACAGCAATTAACTATTGATAACGATAAGCCTACCAACAATCAGCAGTTATTAACATTAGGCCTAAGAGCAATTAGCTACCGAGATTAATTATCAATAGGCCTAAGAGGAGTGAGCAACAACAATGGCGACATTAATTTTTAACGGATGTAGAGAACCAGTTTTGCATCACTGCATGATATCAGGTTGTTGCAAAAGTTTCTTCCGGTTCTAGAACCCGTGCCCAAAAAGGGCTCATTTTCCGAAGGGGGTGTATGAGTGACATTAACGGTCTGCAATAGACCTTTCACGCGAGCATATTCGAGCAATAATCTTCTACGAGTATTCTGGAAAGATCAGTGGTGCGCAATGTCACCGAAACATTTGCCAACGTTTAGGTGATAGCACTGTTAGTTTACGTACAATAGAAAAATGGTATCGCCGGTTCAGACGCGGAGATAACACTCTTCAAGAGGCACCTCTATGGTCGGCCAATCATGATTTCAGATGGTGATCTACGCCAAGCAATTGATGAAGATCACAATGTAACAACGAGGGAACTCGAAGAACAGTTTAAGGTTCACTTTTCAACCATTGCCCGGCGTCTGCATGAGCTGAATCTGTCATTCAAGTTCAATCGTTTTTGTGTTGGAATAAAAATCCGGAAAAAACTTTTACAACAACCTGATATTTATTCTTGACTAGTTGCTACGAAGTAATTGATTTATTACATGTTACATTTTGGTTTTTATTATTAGAAATTTTTGGCGTCGACTACTAAGGTCATTTTGCGCCTTTTACACAAGTTATGACAGTATGCAGCCCGGGACAAACTCAAACATCCCATGCCCACGGCGGGATTCGAACCCACGACCAGGCGAACTCGAGGACTAGAAAGCCTACGCCCTAGCCCTCTCGGCCACCTGGCCGGCTTCATATTTTGGCAGTTTCGATCCTACCAATTACATTCATTCATGACTCGTCGTTACAAGTTGTTTGCTGTACTACATACCTTTGAAAATTTCTAAGGGATATCATAATGGCTACTTAAGAGCACAAATTGTACCGATTTCGGCCATCTTCGAACTTGTCCGTATCTTGGTGAAAATAGTTTCTATACTTTTCCAGAAAATCGAGTGAACGGACGAACAAGGCAGAAGCATAAAGCACCTTTTGGCACATATTAATTGGGATATTATGATTATAGAGTTTCTTGCTAAACGGACGCCAGTAATCTATTTTCTTTAGAACAGGATGGTTAAACTTGAGCATTAAGTTTAGACTACAAACTGCTGTTCTCAGCGAAATATAACCTAAAATAACCAAACAACAGGGCTCGAAATGAAAGATCTTTTAAACGAAATGATTTTACTTATGAAATTAAGAAACCAAAACGGTTCCGGTTTGTTCTAAGAATCAGACATGTTCAGGAGCAGATAATCGTACATTGTATCGTTTCATGTCGTCAACAATACTCGATCTCTATAATGCTAATATTCACAATTTTTTCTCCAAGCCTTGTACATGTCGTTTACTTTGGTTCATTCAGTGTATCTTCATAATTAAAAAGGCTAAGATAATGCATGAAATAAATCCTCATAGAACATTCTGGAGTTATTTTTGAAGACATCGACACCTTTCTACATGTAGTGGTCAAAAATGAAAAGGCGACAAAGTTTGATCCTCATTAGATTTATCGTTTTCATCGCAAACAAAGCGTATAAGAAATGGATATAAAAATTTCAATGAATTCCTTCTTTATTAATAGGCATTTCCACCAGTGAAACGTTAGAGAAGTCCATAGCCGAAATAACGGATATTGATGAAATTTTCATATTAACGTAAACTAACAAACTGTTAACAGTTTTCATGAGCGATCTTCATGAGATCTAGTTTTTTTTATTAATGAACCACAGCTGATGACGAGAGGATGTGCAATTTAAACATTTGCACAATTTATACCATTTATCATGTCACTAACAAATGTAACAATATCTTCCCTTCTTTTGAGAATTAATATACTGTATATTTTTTTAAATAACATATTACTATAGATATTTCAAAGAACATTGTAAAGCATTAATTATGTTGCTCGCATATCTTTGTAAATATTCCGGTTACAAGATATGAGGAGGGAAAAACTAAAGAAAAATAAACAAAGAAATAAACTATAAATGTCTGCGGTTATTTTTATACAACTAAGGTATAACGAACCCGGTGATAACGACGCTTCATGCATTGAGACGCCTCGTTAATGAGGAATAACCCCCTCCTCCCTCCTCTTTCTATCCTTCTACCACAATATTAAAAATGCGAATGGATGAGGCATCCGAAAGGATCTAGAAGGACTTTCACGACCTCCATGCAAATGAACGTTCAAATAGGTGAAGAGAGACGAAAAATGCTTCTTTTTTCCCTTTTTTTTTTTTACTTATTTTATCTTTTAAACCCACACTATACACAGCTTTCACCCTCACAGAGGAGGAACATGCACACCAAGCATTAACATTCGTTGCTTAACTCTTCTTTCGTGGTCATCTTGTTGCCGGACGGAATTTATTTTAAAAAGAAATGACGACCGGCTGAATACTAAGTTTGAAAACAATAGTTTTACGAGAAAAGAGGAAAGACATGAAATAAAGAATTTTCTTTGCTCACCTAAAAAATAAAGAACTGCCTCTGTCTTATTAAAATTCATGACTTTAAACTGTATAAGTGATTTAGATGCTGGGGAACAATAAATGTTTAATGCTTTAAATATAGTCATCTTAATGTAGAAGCCATGTTACAAATCCATGCTAACTATTTTCGATACCCTAGCTTCTTTTTTTATAAAAAGCGAGAAATTATATTAATCTGTCCGTCACTTTAATAGACACGTGTAAATAGAATCAATTAAAGTTACTTACAAAAAAGTTAGAGTTTTGAATTACTTTTTCTAAATCGTAATAAACTTTAGAGACATTAAACCACTCGTAGTTTGGAAAATAAAAATCAAAGTCGAATCGGTAAATGACCCTAAATGGAAACGGCGGAGATGACATGAGAGGAAGATGAATGAATACGGCCGATGGCCAGTTATGGACTACCGAAGGCGTGAAGCAAGGCAAATGAAACCAAGAAGTAGAATATGTTAGCCATTGTTTTTGTTACATTAATATCGAAATATTTTTATTAACTTCATGAGTTTATTAGTCTCTCTCTGTATAGTTGTGGCCCGCTCTGACGGAGAGAGGATTTACGCATGATCATTTCGTAGCCGATTTTTGTTATGATTGACTGATTTATATAAATGTGGTAGTATTTGTAAAAAAAAAAATAAAAGAGAGAAGAAAGAAAAAAAAGCCATGTGTCATTGTAACGTATATTTATTATTTTTAGCAAGAACACACAATGCTTTGTTCATTGAGAAAACAAAGAGGATATAAAAGATTCGGATTTGATATTTGAGCAGTCGTATTAAGAAAGAATATCATATTATCCCCCCCTCCCTTGATGATGTGGCTTAATTTTCGGAGTGTTAGGTTAAAATATAAAAAAGAAAACGATCGATTTCAATTTTGCCATGCGCGTATGTTAGCATTTTTTATTGGTAATGGCGAGAAGCAGCCAAAAATGAAACAAGAGGGGAGAGAGGGGGGGGGGAACTGGATAGTTTTTTCTGACTGTTATACCTCTGATTTGTCTCCATGAGTAGCTCTAGAATAATGAAATAAACATCACTCCCGTGACCACAATGCCAGCAGCTTATCATAACTTAAATCACTCTCCAACTTCTGCTGGTATCCTTACGAAAAATCAAGGGAAGCCAACTTTAACCAAAAACCTGTCAATCTCATTTTATTTCGAATGAAAGAAAGAATTTTTCTTATGCCATCTACCACTGACCCTTAAATTCTTATTCCGAGAGTGAGCTTAACTTCATAAGTTTTCTCAACATCGCTTGAGGAATCTCGTAAACGACATTCTTAGGAAGTTGTAAATAATAAAAGCGTTTTTTAAAAATGCTCCACCAGCCTCCCTTAAGATAATACTTACTGAACTACCTATTTAATTAAGTAGAATCATTCATCTTTTTATTTCAATGTATCATAATAAATAAAACGAACAGCTTTCGGTCGACAACATTATACATGCCAATTATTTTATAGATTATGTTAGAAAAGGCTTCGAATGACGAATCAGACATCAATTGGTATATTCTCAATAAGTCTCAGTAAGTATACGTACCGACCTTGGTTTAGTCTTTCGAGAATCATCCTTGTGGTTCATTCTTCGGAAGATCCGGAAACTTTGAAATTTTCAATACGGAAGCAAAGAGCGAGTTTGTTCTTAAAGCAACCAACATGTTCTAAATTTAAAAAACAACAAATCAAAATTAGATGAAAGTACTCTATCGCTAAAAATTAATTTTTTAGTGATCACGCAACGACTTTAAGGAAAGGAGAAAGCCCAGAAGAATGATGTAAGGACGATAGATTCAAAACTTTTGAAACGGCAAAGTCTATCTTATGTTCGTGCACAATTTCATGTGTATATATAAATCTATGTCAAAAGACGTCTTAATATCACGCTAACATTTGATAGAACCTTGAAATCAGACTCTTTTAATAGCCTTTTGGCTTGATTTTTTTTTTTTTTTTTTGTTCTTCCGCGACAGACGAGTCTTCTTGGAACTCAGTTGACGCCACCAGCGATTAACTCAATAGTCGGAAAAAGCAAATATAAATCTCTCCGGGGGTTAGATAGGGCTTTAAACTTTACACGTGTATCCTTCTCAAGTTCATCGATAACGCAGTTCTAAAGCCGGTAGCTTTAAAACTATTTACCTTCTTATAGAAAGGCATTATATGAATTAGTATAAATAAACTGGCTAAAATCAGCTTTGTTTTTTTTTCAATTCATATCTGATAAAGAAATTCATACTGAATTTGTAATTAGCTAATTTTTTACAACGCAAAAATAAGTATTACTATTGTAGAAAAACTAAACTCGGACCAGAGTCGGTTTAACCGATTTTCAGAGTCGGTTCCAAAAAAGGAAGGATGTAGGCTGGAAAGAAGGGACAACAAAAGTTGTGCAGTATGTCGGTGAAAGAACTCATGTCATGGCTTTAAAATTCCTTTATTGTAAGAAGTGTGTGAAAACTGTGTTTTTCAACGTTGTTAAGTACATATTTTTTTTATTATTCATTGTAATCCAATAATTTTTTATATTATTCATTGTAATTTTTTTATTATTATTATTTCAGAGCCTGTCTGGCCTGAGGCCGACAAGTTGGGTCTCTGGATGGACCTGGATTAACGACTGCTGTAACAGAAGCCAAGGGGGGGGGGGGATGAAGAGCATGAGTCTGAGTCACTGATGAGTCGCCCATCCAGTGACTAGCTGTGCCTGATATTGCTTAACTTCAATGATGTTGTGCCCCAAGCCCACCAGGCCACGGCCTCCCCCCAACGAAATATTCAAAAATTCTCGGGCTTCAGAACGAAACTAACATCCCTGCTAGCGGGAGAGACTGACGATGAACGTGAAGTAAAATGGCATCTAACGGTGAAAGAAATATTCACTCGAGAGTCCTAGAAAATGACTGAAGTAGAAATCTGAGGTTATTTCAAATTCGAAGACTGAAAATGAAACACGAAAATGAAAGAATCCGAATAGGTTGAAAGACTTCACGTGACACTCAATTGTATAAAGAATTAATTAACAATCTATTAAGTAATGCATTATATTTCTACCCCATGCTGTATAAATAATTATAATCATGCGGGCGAAATCAAGGTTAAAGGCTAGAAATTGTAATTGTCTTTGTTATTTTGGAAAGACCGAATTCGGAACAAGCCCGGAAGATAATCCCAATAAAGCTATACTTTACCTATTTTTAAATGTAAGAACCTATATGTTCAACATTTCTTTTATCGTTGTATCTAATTTCATTATGTCACAAAGTGTTGCGACATTTACGGGCTCCAATATTCCTAATCAGCGTCGTCTGGTAGGAAGTAATGTTGGAGTTCGTGTGGCGACATCTTTTGAGGCGATCAAGCATATTTCGAACCAAGCCTCTGGCAGGAGCGTTCTTGCAAAAGCGAAGAAACGGAAATGGCGTAGGCAGCGCAGGCGGAAGCGAGGAAATGATCTCTCGGTGCGGGAGATAGAAAAAGGTGAGAGAGTGACGGGCTTGGAAAGTGAAAGGTTGCCAGATAAGAGGCTCCTGGATTTTTGGTCGGCAGAGTTTTCATTCGAAACGAGAGATAGCCGACGTGGCATCGTGGCCCTCGCGGAAGAGAGAGAGCGAGCTGCGGACGTGGAAGACAGTGGAGACAGGACGGACTGCTGTGCGCCTATGTTGCCCTATTCTAATGTTTTGCTTCCCTTAGAATACGTTGTACAGTTAGCTACGGAAAACGAAAATTTCGTCGACAGCGAATGTGGCTCCGAACAATTTCCTACCCGTCTTCTGTCATTAACCGCTTCGCTAGAACCTTCGAGAGAACGCCCGACGTCGTCGCCATTAGCCCTCAGCAGCCACATCGACATCGTGCTTGAGAGCTGCCTGTGGACCACTGCCCCGACTGCGAATTTGGTTCTGCTTCTGGATTTTAAAGCATCGAATTAAGTTCACGCTTCGATTTTTGCGCATCTCTTTGTGAGGTGATACTTAGCGTGGTATCATCGTGCGGCTTTTCTCGGCTGGGAAATTTTGCTATATAATTCATGCTTCGATTTGCGCATATCGCTGCGTAATACGATACTTAACGTGGTATCAGTGAATTGTCGTTATCGTCTGGGAATCTTTTTTTTTAGTTGCGTCTATAGACCACAGGATTCAAGTTTTCCATATCCTGTCCTAATCACACATTTACCGAGTTATTGCGGTGGATCTATGCATTGTAGTCATCGTCATATTGCATATAGGCTTTCTCTGTAATTTTGGCTTACGTTAGCGCGCGTAAGGTAATTCATTATATTTATATTTAGTTCTCGGGCTCTGCATAGGTTATTCTTCAGTTTTCACTAAGCCTGGTGTACTTTTATCAGAGTATATACTTAGCGAGTCAATTTTGGCATTCAAGTTATTACTTACTTTCATTATTTACGTGGTCACATTATTCTCGTATTAGGACGCCCTGTTTTCAATAAAATAAAACAAGCTTAGTTAGGTTCATAATGGCAAAAAAAAGGTCTGAGCGAGCAAGAAAAGAAAGAAAAAGCCATACGTAAGGCTTTGTCTGACGTAAAGTTAGATAAGCAAAACATGCAACAATTTAATGCGTGCTTTCAGCTCTTGGCGAATCAGTTAGAAAGCATATCAGATCAAGAAAAAGTGGATTTATATTGTAGAGCCTTGCAAAGAGAGGTCAGGGATCACGTAATGAGGAACTCTCCTAAATCATTAGAGCAAGCTATTTAATATACATCTAATGCGAGCATAATAAAAAGGGTCGGGGCTGTCGTAAAAGAAAATACGCGTGAAGTATCCACTATATCGAGTTGGTTAGCGGATAGTGAGTTATTGGCGCAAATTCGTAACGGCTATCCAAGGTGTACCTTTACGAGGGAACGGCTAAATAATAGTAAAGACCCTTACTTCATAGAAGATTGGCTGATATATAAGGCCACCAGCGCAGGCACTCATCTGTTATTACCGAGTACCAAAGGGATTGTACACCGGGTTATAGCAGCGTTACACTGTGATCCGGTGGCGGGGCATTTAGGCATATACAAGACCTTGACTAAAGTAAGGCAACAATTTACTTGGGCAAGCATGACTAAAGACGTCATGTCATTTATTAATGAATGTCGGGAGTGCCAAGCCAACAAGGTGGAGTGACAAAAAGCATTTGGTCAATTGCAGCCATTGGAAGTCCCTTCCCAACGCTGGCAGGTCATTGCCATTGATTTTGTACTTCCCCTTCTTAAAACAGAGAAAGGCCATGATGCCCTTCTCACAGTGACCGATCACCTGACAAAAAGAGTTCGGCTGTTACCTTGTCGGGTTAACATCACAGCGGAAGAAACAGCTAAATTGTAAGTTCATAATATCATCAAAATTCATGGCTTCCCGCAAGCCATTGTATCCGACCGTGATGTAAGGTTTAACGCCGACTTGTGGAAATTTATATTTAAAGCGTTAGGTAATTCACTAAAATTTTCTAGCGCTTATCATCCCAAGTCTGACGGACAATCGGAGAGAACCAATCAAACGGTTATACAAATCCTCCGTAATTACGTCAATTTGGATAAGTCAGACTGGGACGAGTTCTTGACAATAGCGGAAATAGCCATTAACGCATCTATATCCAAAACTTCCAAGATGACGTCCTTCTTTGCCAATCTTGGGAGGGAAATAAAAATTCCGCCATCCATTAACAAGTATGTAGCAGCGAGCAGGGAAAAAGGCTTGTATCCTGCTCATTTGCTCAAAATATTAAAGCAAGCCCGCACGGCTATTATCAAGGCTAATAAACGCTATAAGTGTCACTATGATAAACGCCATACCAACTGGTCGTCAAAGCCAGGAGAAAAGGTGTGGGTCTAGGCCGTTCATTTAAGACCAATAAAGCACAAAGTAGGCAAAAAAACTATATAGTAAATATATAGGACCATGTAAAATAAGTAAAGTGATAAATAAGGTCACTGCCAAGGTAAACATCCCAAGAAAATGGGGTGGAAACAAAACGTTACATTGCTCCTTTTTGAAAAAGGATAGAAGTAAAGACGTCAAACAAACAAATCAGGCACAGAAAAAGTCTGGGCCTATTAAAGACCCGTTATACCTTGATGTGTATAAAGTCCAAAAGCTACTTGACGTCAGGGGCAAGATCCCAAAGAGACAATTTTTGGTAAAATGGGTTGGTTATGCGCAGCCATCTTGGGAGCCGGAAAGCAATCTCCACCGGTGCAAGGGCTTAATAGCGAAATTTTTTGCCAAACAAAGGCAAAAACCCGCACCTAGCAGTGTCAACAAATGCCTGAAGAGCAGTCTTCATAGCGTAGCGCATAACTCGAGCAACAACCTATCGAGGTATTTCTACAAAAGCAGCAAGACAAAGGAAAGTTTGGACTCAAGTCCATTGAACCAAGGGGCGAGTGTGTCACAAAGTGTTGCGACATTTACGGGATCCAATATTCCTAATCAGCATCGCTAGGAATAATGTTGGAGTTCGTCTGGCGACATCTTTTGAGGCGATCAAGCATATTTCGAACCAAGCCTCTGACAGGAGTGTTCTTGCAAAAGCGAAGAAACGGAAACGGCGTATGCAGCACAGGCAGAGGCGAGGAAATAATCTCTCAGCGCGGGAGATAGAAAAAGGTGAGAGAGTGACGGGCTTGGAAAGTTAAAGACTGCCAGATAAGAGGCTCCTGGATTTTTGGTCGGCAGCCAACGTTATCGGTATATGCTATCTACGCCAAGTTCGACCAAGATACAAAACTAGCATATACCCATCCTTATTGTTTGGTTCTCGTCAAGGAGTTTGCAGACTTTTTTGAGAAGAGTTGTCACGTGGTTACAACTCGGACAGGAGACGGAACTCAAGATTTTAAATAAAGAACGAGATAAACTTTATTTCGATTTGTTTACAGTGGAAACTTGGCAAATAAAATTAAAAATAAGTTATCGTTCTAATTTTTCGAACGTTATGCATTCACTTGCTGAAAACAGATAAACTCAGTATAGAAGTATAGTAAGTCAATAATGGGGGACCAGACAATTACTCTAATTGGAGATTGACTTCTGGTAGTACAGAAGGTAGATTCAACTCGCTGTACTTAAGTAACACAAACTCGACGATTCGTTAAAGCACCACACTGGCGACAAACACGTAAATCAGGGATTCCCAAAGTGGTCGATGTCGATCTCTCGGGGGTCGGCAGAAACAATAAATAAAAATGCGAAGTACCCGGAACCAACGAGCGTGCATCGAATTAACAAAATAAGTCATTGTCGAACGTGTTATATTAGCAAGTTAAACGAATAAAGAAATGGGGGTCGGTGGTATGAGCTCATTTTGGAAAAGGGGTCTCTGGCCCAAAATAGTTTGGGAACCCCTGACATAAATCGTTACTGCGTGTATCTTCAGCACTCGAACCATTAATTTGCACTCAAGAAAAATATAAACACCTCAGTTGAGCGATGCACGTCTCGTGACACTTGATCAGAACACCATACTTCACTTAAATGGAGCACTTTAGAAATACTCTACCCTGTAGCGACGCTAATAACGAGACACTTAACATTCGTAGCACACTACAGAATATGGCAGGATTATCCCAACACAACACTACACTTCACTTGAATGAAGCATGATAAAAATACACTACTCTATAGCGACGATAATAATGAGGCACTTAATATTTGTAGCACACTAATGTGGAAAGAGCAGTAATATGAAAGAATGATGACAACACAACACTTAGCAGAGCACACACTCATCGCAACAACTAATGAGATTCTTCATCTCTGGAGTTGGCGCTTTCAAACTTGCAGCTGTAGTTTCCAGCCGCCGCAGCTACCGAAGAAATTCATGTGACACTGAAGAGTTACCGACAAAATTTAAGTAATTCAATTCCAGAAACTACTTAATTACAACCCTGTTGATAAATGCCTTCTCTAGCGTTTGGCATGAAAACGAAATGAAAAAGATAAACTGCTGATGTAGGTAACTTTCGTACATGCTGTGAAACTATACGGGAAAGCGTTCTTATAGCGTTGCCGCTGATTTATAACGGAATGGGCGAAGACGTAGGCATAATCCGTCCTGTTCCTCCTACCGCATACGCTTCTAAGGAGAAAGGGAAAATGCCAAGCCAACAGACCGTTTCCTTTAGTAAAGAGTCCGTTTCAGCAAAAAGTTTAAAGAAAATCTGACGTGCGCTATTTGGTATTTGACAGTGAATAACAGTAATGTTCGTAATGAAAGGAGCACGTACCTCACGATATAATGTCGGGTTTCGTTTACCGTCCTTATCGTAGATACGTTCGCTGCTCTCCTCTCGTTGTGGAATGCTCCTGGTCGGGCTTATCGCATTTGCCGGCTCTGGGAGGCAGGCTGTCGTGTTGAAAAGTTCTACTTGCTCCACAGCGCTCGAATTTTTCCAAGATACCTGAAATGCGGTGAGGGCCGTTCTTCGCTCCTGTCTAAGGAAACGTGGGGCTTTGTATGAAGGTGACGGTCGGGTGATGCTTTGTCTCCAGCAGTTCTCCGCTCTCAACCTGTTGACTATGTCATCCCGTCGCAAATATCAATCCCAAATATCATCCCGTTTCACAAACAAGGTGATTCCAATATCATCCAAAACTTTCGTCCAATCGCTATGCATTCGCCGCTAACGAAAATCATTGAAAACAGTATATTTAGAGACCTGACAAATCATATCTGGCCGAAAATATCCACAAAGTAACAGGGAAGTAGACCCAACGTTAGAGCGAACTGGACGCAGATACGTCTTTATATACAGGCTGTTAATGCTTTGGACCAAGGAATGAACTTTATTATGATTCAAACAGACATCTCTAAAGCTTTTGAGATGATTTCCCGTCAGCAATTATTCGAAGGCCTTAAATCTTTTGACATTTTAAAAGATTATCTTACTCTAATACAAAATTATTTAACATCTAGAATTAATGTTATAGATGGAGATTCCCCAGTATTCTATCCGTCCTACCATGGAGTGATTCAAGGGTCAAGCATACACTCTTTGTTATTCGCCGTTGCTACCTCCACGTTTTATTCTCATGATTTAATGGAAGCTCCAAATTTGTAGTTATGTTGACAACTTGTTTTTGCATCTTACCTTAATCAGGGGGTAATCAATTACTTTAATGGAAGACTGCTATCGACTGTGGGGTATGAAACTTAACGCCTCAAAAACGAAAACCCTTGAAATGTCCCAGAAGGCAACATCTAGGGATACGTTAGCTTTTTAGGCTTTACGTTTGACAGTATCTTGCAATTTCATATGATGATAACTTGCCTGAACAGATATCGCTTTCTTATGAAAAGACTTCGATCATTTCTATCTAATACTGAGTTAATTCAGGTGATTCAAGCTAAAGTACTACCCTTTTTAGAATATATGGCAATCATATGGGCTAGTGTGACATATCATAGTCTTTAACGTATAAAGATCGCCTGACGTGCTGAGAAGTGCTTTTAGGGACGCCAAATTCGACTCCATGACTACTCTCTGTCGAAAATACAACTTACCGACACTTGAGACATTCTGGGTCGCAGCAGCCGGGCGGGGAGTGAATACTGTATATCACGCACGGTTGCCCATGAGGTGACCAGCCGTGCCTGATAAATGCCCACTCAACTGTCTTCATCCGGCCTAATTCGTCCAAGAATGGTTACAGAAATCCTTTAGATATCGTTTAATCAGAAGATACAACATAGAGATTCCACACAAGATATCAATCTTTCTTACTAAACACTGCCCATATAATGCTATTCAGATATGATACGATACCGTTGAATATACGCAGCACAGCGATTGAGTGCAGATCATTGAAATGTTCAGTGACGTGTGTCCAAATAAAGGACTATTTTTGGGTTTATCCAAGTATAAGGTGAATGTATTATCACCAATTTCTAAATTCCGACGATCCCGTATCACTTTCTGTGTTTTTATTTTTCCTTAGTCTTTCCTCTTCTCCCCCCCCCCCCCCATTTTTTCCCCTTATATTCCTTTGGAATGCTAGATAATAGTAATAATAATAATAATAATAATAATAATAATAATAATAATAATAATAATAAACGACATGAAAATGTACGCCTCCACACAAACACAATTGCACCAATTACTTGACATTACACAAAATTTTTCAAAAGACATACACGTGCAATTTGGGTTGGACAAATGCAAAACCATTCACATTGAAAATGGAGTACTTAGGGAAGGGGGCTTCACATTAGATGAACCGGATCACATTGCTGCTATGGAAAATGACGAATTTTACAAATATCTAGAATAAAGCAAGCCAAGCTTCTGGAGCACAAACACATAAAGAATACACTCACTAAACAATATCTTCATAGGCTAGAAGCAATACTTAAAACATTTAAATTCCAGCAATTTAATCAAGGCCATCGATACTTATGCCACGCCAATGCTCTCCTACTCCTTTGGAGTCATACAGTG
>JAHWFO010023340.1:287802-312348 GCA_023313115.1 Rhysida immarginata
TTTGGGTTGGACAAATGCAAAACCATTCACATTGAAAATGGAGTACTTAGGGAAGGGGGCTTCACATTAGATGAACCGGATCACATTGCTGCTATGGAAAATGACGAATTTTACAAATATCTAGATTAAAGCAAGCCAAGCTTCTGGAGCACAAACACATAAAGAATACACTCACTAAACAATATCTTCATAGGCTAGAAGCAATACTTAAAACATTTAAATTCCAGCAATTTAATCAAGGCCATCGATACTTATGCCACGCCAATGCTCTCCTACTCCTTTGGAGTCATACAGTGAACACACACAGATCTTGAGGGACTTGAAAGGAAACAAGATAAACTGCTTACAAAGCACAGAAAGCACCATCCACACGCAGCTATTGAAAGACTCAGAGGGAGGCAGAAGTCTTACTGATATACCAGAAACAGACTCAGTCACTCAGGGAATTCTTTTACTCTAAACAACACACATCACTATTACACAACGTAGTCTGCATGGCTGATACAAAATACACACCTTTGAATCTGAACAGCGTGCAGAACACTCATATCATTCCTACAACATGCATTAAACTTCAATCATGGCACGGAAAGCAACTCCTCGGTAGACATCTTTCTGACCTCAACCAGCCGCACGTCGACAAAAAAGCGTTGAACTTTTCGTTGAGTGAAGGGGATCTCTTTGGGGAAACTGAAGGAACCATGATTGCCATACAAGACCAGGTTATTAACACTAAAAGCTATAGAAAACATATCAAAGATTCGACTGATGGGTCTTGCAGGAAATGCCATATCGCAGAGGAAACCATCCAACACGTCATATCCAGTTGCAAAATACCCACGCAGACAGATTATTTACACAGACTTAACTAGGTAGCCAACGTCATACATCAACATCTAGCTAAGATACACAAGCTAAGGGACAATCACACTCCTAACTATAAATATATCCCAGACACTGTCTTAGAGAACACCACACAAACTATATTTTGACAGAGCTATAATCACTGACAAAACTATCTCTCATAACAGACCAGACATAGCACTGGTAGATAAGCAAAAAAAAGAGACTTACATAATTGGTATCTCCATCCCCAACACACACAATTTACAAAAGACATACACTGACAAAATCATTAAATATACGGATCTTGCACACGAAATAAAATGCCTTTGGGGAGTTAACAGAGTACACATTGTTCCTATCGTTCTTTCTGCCACTGGGGTTATTCCACACTCGCTACACAAAAGCCTGTCGACACTAAATTTAAATCCACACTTATACAAAACCTTACAGAAAGCTACAATTCTAAACACCTGTCACATAGTAAGGAAATTCCTACACCCAAACATCAATACTCCCACGAGTGCATAACTTTCCCTGCCTTGCATTTGAGTCCCTTGGGCTTGGCCCTCTCTTGGATTGAGTCCGCCTCTGGGATTGGCTTCCGGACTTGATCCGAGTTAGGCTTCCCCAAACAATAATAATAATAATAATAATAATAATAATAATAATAATAATAATAATAATAATAATACACCTACAATAAAATCATGAAACCGGGGCAATCATTTGTGTACACCCTATATTTTCTAAAAATGTGATGAGTGTAGGGTTAATTTTATATAATCGTATTGTGTATAAAAGCTATAAGTGTGGGACATTATCAAAGGCCTTTTTAGAAACAATGTAGGCTGAATGGAGGTTTCGATGTTTTTTGCAGGTTTGCCGTAGACCACACAGTCGATCAGGAGTTGCTCTTTATAGCCCATGTCATTTCTTTGGCATCCCTTTTGTTGTTCAGTAACTATGTTGTTTGAGTCAATCTGTGTATAGATTTTGTTTGCAATACAGGAAGTTATTATTTTGTAAAGTGTAGGCAGGCGTGTGATAGCTGTATATGGTGTGGTATCTGCGGTGTTATGTGATTTTGGTACCATGTAGAGTTAGTCCTAGTGTGAAGAAGTATGGCAATGTTTGTGGTGTTTGCAAAGAGTTTGAAATCTGCAAGGATCAGATGCAAACAGGTGAAGCGCTTACACCTGAAATTCCGAATCCTGTCTACACCTGGACCCTTCCAATTGCGAGTACTTTTAATTACTTGTGAGACAGACCAAAAATATTATGCTTGCTTCCCTATTATGTTCAACTGAGACAGACCAAAGACACGACCAATAATGTTGGAGTGCTGTTTGTGTTGGCAGTCCAGTGTTTTATGTGTTCGCATAGTTGTTGTTGTTATTATTATTATTATTATTATTATTATTATTATTATTATTATTATTATTATTTATTAAAACATTCCAATGGAATAGATCAATATTATTATTTCATATAAAAGCTTGCAGTTTTCTTAAAATCTAATTTAAAACATCTCAAAATCTCAATTTTTTTTTATTTACTTGAAACCTTCTTAAATGTGTGCAATGGTTTTAAAAAGAGCCTTTGGACTGATGGTTTGATCGATGATGCTTTTGATTTTTTGGTTAGGCATTGGGTTACATTGCTCTTTTTTTGCTGGTCGTAATAGTCTTCTTTTGCTTACTCAAAATTATACGAAATTGTACAAAAGAATCTTATTTTTAATTTTATTTCTTTTGATGCTAGTATGTTCATCTTAAAACGTGTTGCTCTTGACTTTTTAAAATTTTTCGTTTGTTATTTCTTTTTGGACTGAATTCATATGGAGAAATTCAGTAATCTTTAAAATTCACTATACTAAATTAAGTCTTAAATTATAATCAGCTCTATATGCGTTTCATTTTTAAGAATTATATTTTTTCTAATTAAAAAAATGGAATTTAAGAAAAAGTCTTCAAAGAAAATGTAAAAATAAATATCTAAAATTATAAAAGTTAAATAAAAATAAGCACAATAAAATAACTATATTAATAAAAAATATATTCTTCAGTATATTTAAATCCTTATAACTAGCTAAAAGCATTAAGACTGTATTTCAAACTCAGTTTTTGAAAAAGTGGCCTCATAGACAACCGTAATTTTGTAATATTGTAATATTAGCCTACATAATACAAAATAGAATCGGTTCTGAATTGTTACAAATTTATTAAACTTTTTGACATATTGAAATTACTCTTATCGTTATTAATTTAAAGAATGTTAATGAATTAATTATACAGTTAAGGTAAAACTTCAAATAATGGAAGGAAAAAACACGTGTAAAAGAAACTATAGTATAATTCGCCTCCCATTTTTCCTGGACCTGCAAATATCACTGAATGTCGAGAGGTAAAGGAGAGTTCTCAAAAAAATTTCTCGTCAGATGAAAAATTTTTAAATTTTAAATATCGCGCTCTACTATGGAAAAAATCCATCTCAAAACAGCACGAAATAAATGAATAAATAAATAAATAAATAAATGCTAAAATATTCCGCGAAACTATTTTTCCTAAGATCATTAAAATAAGATGGAAGATTTTAATGATGAAAATAGGAAAGGAATTTCCACAGTATGGACTCGAACCAGGAACCTTCAGCTAATCGTGCTGACGCCCTAAACCAATAATTCTTTTCTCTTTTCATCAATAACTTAGCTTAAACATCTGAGGTATGGCGTATATTAAAACCCTCACAGACCATTCAACGGTTATATTCTTTAATATTATTTTAAGTATCTGTTTGTTTTTTTTTTGTTTTTTTTTTTGTGTGTGTGTGTGTGTCTGTGTGTGTGTGTGTGTATGTGTGTGTGTGTTTTGTTTTGTTTTTTGTTTTTGTTTTTTGTTTTGTTTTTTTTTACTAATTTTTAATATCTGCTAAATCCTTGACGCATATAAAATTTTTGGACGACGAAATATATAACTGTACTTTTAATCGATTAACATCTCGGTGAATAATAATATGAAAAGAATTTCGGTGAAAATTTCTATTGTCTCTATCGATGGTACTTGTTCGATCATGCTTTAAAACAGTCATTCAGTGTTCTCCCGTGTCCTTCAGCGGTTTAAAAGCGTTCTTAACGTGTGAGTAGGCTCAGAGGGGTCAACGAATTAAATTCATCCAGGAGTGCAATGGGAAAAGTAAAGCAATTGTCCATAGGTCAATTAAATTGCTGAAGAGCTTCTCACCTATCTGATAGGTTCTGCTAGCCCAGTCGTTTATTCAGATCAGTTAAGCAACAGAGTTTTTTAATGTTAAATTTTTTTTAAAAAAAGCAACTTTGTAATCACCGTTAGTTTGAAATCACTTTAGGAGAACTGTAGCTATGACAACATTCTCTCACACAAGGAGCATCAATCACCGTTTTTATATATTTACTCGAATATTCTCCGCCCCTTTCTTAACCTCGGGATAGATGGAGAGTGGAAGTGATGGCGAGGAGGAGGGGGAGATATGTGAAAACCTTTTTCTTCTCTGTACTCGCGTTTTCCCTTCAAGGCCGCCCAAAGTGGGTCAACGTTATATTCCCTTCTCCCTCCTTTCTACTCCGTTATCCCCTCCCCCTTCTCTTCACCTTCAGTTCCCCCTTCTTATTATCGAGTTCAGATTTTTATTTATTTTTTCTTACCTTCATAATTTTCCTTTCTCTTTCAAGGTCCTTTTTTTCTCTATCTCATAGATATACCTACACACAGGTGTGTTTAAATTTTACCGTTAAGTTCAAAGTCAATGTCAATGATGAGCCAGACAGACATCACGTGAATGTAATAACAACAACAACATTACAGTAAAGAAAAACAGCAGGAAAATGACAGTTTTTTTGAAATATTTTCTGTATAAAATGAGCATAAGCATAGTGGAATTACACTTATTCCTATTTTTAAATATATTATTGACACTTATTTATTTTTTATTTATTTGTTTATTTTTGGGAATTGCAACTAACAATTTAAATAGAAAGTTATTGAATACAATAGACTTTCAGTGAAGCCTTCCGCCGAAACCTCCACCTCGTATAAGTTTTGAATAAGCAATAGTACGACTAGCAATGCCAAACAGCGTATGCATTATGCTTCTCATCATTACTTATACCTATGTATTCACGTGTGATTTTAAACTTTTGAGAAAGACATTATTTGTAGGCAACCGAAATTCCTTTCTATCGTTTATATTCTTCGCGCATAGTAAGGCGTTTCTATTCTTTATGTGGTATTTTTTTAATGGCGCTTATCTTTTTTTATTATTATTATTGGGATATTAATACTTTTTCCTCTCCATGCCGATTGTAAAATGGGTGGAAGCGGATCCTATTCTGCCCAAGTATGACAGTTCAGATGAGGAAAACGCAATCCCTATCTTGATTCCATTCACGTGAATGCTAATAAAATTAAAAAGTGACTGAGAATTTATTTTTATTTGAGTGGCCCGGTGCAGTAACCAGGCAAGTAACAGAATACAAAATTTGTTAAATGCGTCTAGAAATTTCAAGTATAAGTTATGCACTGTAACAATTTTAATTCTTAAAGAAACGTTCATAAAACAGACATAGACAAGCTTTCTATGAATAAATTAGCTGTTGCATAAACAAACTCAGTGATAAAAGATAATATTTCCATAGGAAACGGTAAAAACCAGATAAGTGCACTTGCCTGGTTACTACACCGGGCCGTTCATTTATTATCAGTATCCTGAATATTGTTCTTTTAAATCGATTGAAAACCCACAATTGCTTTAGAACTGAAATTATTTTTTATTTGGCAACTAGATAAATATAATTAAATATAGATGGGAAAAGAAAGGAAAAATTCCGCGACTTGGATTCGAACCAGGGACCATGAGTCTCCAGCTCGTCGCCTCTACCAATTGGGCTACCATTCAGGAAATTTTCCTTTCCTTTTTCATCTATAAATTTGAAGCATAGCTTCGTTATTTCCACTATCACTTTATAGACAAATACAGTCAACAGTCACTGAAATTAAAATTACTAAGCTTCATTGTTAATTTTAATACAGGATACAGTTGAGGTATATGACTGATAACTAAATTTAAAACATTGTTAATTCATTGTTAATTAACAAACAAATTTTATTCTCTTTTAAGATATTTTAAGACGTTACATCTAACTTTAAGGAAGAAGTAACTATTAATACTGTCCAGATTGAAAATTCCATTTTAAATTGTTTAACATATTGTAAACACTTTAGGATATGCAAATGCTTGGCAATGAAAAGTTGCAATGGTGATAACTATACGCAAGATTTTTCTTCGAGCATCTATCAAGAGTCTAATATTAATAAATCTTCTGACATCAGTTTCAATTAAATTATTATTTGTTAATTAAATCTAATATAACAACAATTAGAAAAAAACTCTTTTTATTTTTCGCTTAATTTAATATCATGAAAAACTGAGTAAACAGTTGAAATAATAAGGGAAATATTTTCTATAAGGGAGATCTTGTTTAACTGTAATTAAAATTTCTACTAAACAAATTCTAAAATTTATTTTAACACAATAAAATTTCTTAAATCATTAACCGTTTTTGGTTTTTTTTTGTTTGTTTTGTTTGTTCTTTTTTTTTACCCATAAGACTTTATATTAATTACGTCACCAACACTGTAAGGTCATTGGTCGGCTTCCTGAACAGAGACGAGAGGACGGCGATGCACCTCCTCCCATTCCTTTTTATCTTTTCTCAGTTTCTTTCTTCTTCCCTCCTCTTTTAACCCTTTGTTTTCATAGTTAGATTGATACTTGAAGGAATTGATTTCATCACTAGAGAAGATTTAATAATCGACTGACTGAATGCATCTTCAGCGCTGCAATTGATCGCTTAATAGACTGGAATGCGCATTACTTGCAGTTGCTCCAAAAATTGATTTTTTTAATTGCCTTTTAATTATTGAATCACATATCAAGATAACGTATCTGCATTAACAATATGAAGCTTAATGAAGACAATAGAGTACGTATTACGTACAGAAGAACTTCTTATGAGCTTCATATATATAAACATTTAAATGGATTGGACATGCTTTCATTAAGAACATATAACGAATAAGAGACTGTTCTCATTAATCATATAGAAATTCGCAGTCACCTTCTTTATCATTAAAAATCCAACGAGAGCTTTCATCTACTCTTGACATAAAATTTTCGTGGTTTGTACCGAGACAAAATCGATCAAAAGCTATTGCTCATTATATCAAGAATACTTGTATTAATCCAAGTCAATTAATTTGCCCGACTCTCAGCTGCGAAATGAAATAATAGGGGAGACCGGGGCAGGTTAACACACTTTTTTTAATTATTATTTTTGTATTTTTAGTAATAAAACTGTTTCACTCAATTTTCATATTATCCATTCATTAAGTAAACTTTAAGCTACCGTATGGTGCCTTTAACTTATCTTAAATTTATATTATTTTCAAATTAAAATAGTTTTTTGATGTAATCTCACCAGTGTAAACTTGCCCCGTAGCTGGGGCAGGTTTACACAATGCTTACTGTATGTTTTCACGCATTTAAAATAATGAAATATAAGGTTTATTAGAAATAAAATTCAAATAATTTGTAATACTTATTACTTCTTTTAATTCAGTGAGTACGAGTCAGGATAAACACATTTCAAATACAGGATACAAATACAAATATTACCAAATAAAACTTTACAGGATACAAAATATACTGAATTACCTGTTGTAATACAGTCAATATGTGCCCACTTCTTACACTGTGTGCATGGTACGCACTGTTCTCCAAGTTTATGACTTTTTATATGGCCTCAAACAGTGTGTAAATCTGCCCCATGCTTGCTGTGTAAACTTGCTGTGTAAATTGGGTTACAACTAAGCATCTCAGCTTTGTCCTTAAGGTTAACAATCAGCTCAATAACTTAAAATAACCGCAAAAGAACGGTCTAACAGGATAACCAATAATGAGTAGCAGTGATCTAATGGTACAAATCCTATAACTGCCGATATATTAGTCGGAAAATTTACTTATCAGAAGAAAAATTTGTCTATTTCACTGTTCTCGCACGCAACTGACTCCAAAATGTTGTGAGGGTATATGGCGGTGGCAACGTTTCTCCTGACTCAAAGGCGGTGCGCTCCGACCAACGGTAAGTGAACGTGTAAACTGCCCCGGTACCAAACCTGCCCCGTCTCCCCTATATAAACTTTTACCAAATGAGTCAATGTAAATAAATTTTTTCTATTTAATAGGTTGATCATAAACAATATAGTGACTGAAATTAATTTTGTTAATTGTATGGATTGTAGCCGATTCGGTGGCCGAGAGCGCTAATCTGATCTTGTTGCTCGAAACCAGCGAGTTGCGGGCTCGAATTCCGCTAAGACTTGAATGTTTGTCTTTGTTCCTTTACTAACAAGTTTGGAGAACCAAGAAAAGCCTCAGTAGGCTGATCCTAAGCTATGCTAAATTTTCAATAGATCCCATGATTATTTAATACCATCGACACCGAAAAGATAAAAGAGGAATAGAAAAGACAGAGTATGTATTATAAATTATTTAGAAAATAGGAGTTATTATGTAGCAACTTATGTTGCTGTAAACAACTTTTTGCATTCAACACAAATTAATATAATTGGAAAGGAATAATTTCACAAAATTGCCACTAAATAGCACAAAGGCAACATCAAAGCTTCACCCTGTTCAAGTGGCAACATTAAATCCCATTAGAATAACTTTTAAAAATTATGAAATTAAAGAGTTCTAAACAAATTAGCGAACCCTTAAGAAAGGAAAATACAAAAAGGAAAGAAAAGCAAGACGGAACGCATTCGTTCCATGAGGTGAAGGGTCACGCCCCTTCGCCTTCTGTTTCGAGGGTCAGTTCAGGATCAGGAGGAAACTTCTTTCAACTACCGTTCGCGTGTTCGGTCGCACTCGGTTCCATTTTTGGTTCAAGTAAACCTCCCCAGTTAAGAGAGCACCTGCACCAACTCCTCCTTCCCACCAACTAGTCTTCAACTGGTGATGCGGATTGCGCCGACATCGGAACTTGCACCCGAGCCTAATTTCACAGAAATTTTGCGAAAATCGCATTTATATTGAACGCATAGGTCTTATGGCTAGTCCTTTGCAATTTTTGAAGAACACGATAGTTATCTGTACCATTTGCAGCGAATAAGAAACCTCTCAAATGAAATAAAGATTTACTAATAATAATCTACTCAACTCTGTCTTGTATGGAAAAAAAATCTCCTTAACTTTTAAGTATTCATTCGCTTTTCAATTCTACAATAACCTCTTTGCTACGCATGCTCTCGCTAGATATATTTGCATGCCATTTTTACATCGCTAAATGGAAAAAGTCTACTTTTCGGCATTACAACATATTTTCTTGTCCGTTGCTTATATCTTCGTTAACTTATTTGATCTTAAATGAAGTTTTAATTTAAAGACTAAATACTGAAACCTAATTTCTCAACACTCATTACGTAAACTTATAAACTTAAAAACAAATCTCAAAAGATAACCAAACAGAAGACCGCCTAATAAATGATAAATGCCCTATGCGAAGAATTCGCTTGAAGTAATTGATAATAATAAATAATTTAAACTCAAGATTCAATAAACAGCTTTCCAAATCCCAATCATTACGGTATGAAACACTACAATGTTCCCTAATAAGACTATTTAAAATTCGTAATCTCTTAAAAAGTGCTTGTTCCTAAGCTGTTTAAAAATAAAACGACATCATATAATAAATTTATTCATTTTCCACAAAACCAGTAATTTCCAAACTCATTCGAAAATGAGAAATTCAGAGAAAGAGAGAGCGTTGAGAGACAGAATTCATGGTCATGTGACGAACTTCTCTTTTTTTTCTTTTTTTTTCCTATGAATTTTCCCTCTCTCTCGTTGCCCCAATCGCCGCAGGGTGGCACCGATGTCAAACATTCACCTTGGATAGGAAGGGCTTCACGATGAGAGAGAGAAACAGGGAAAGGAAAGGGAGGAGTGTAGAGAGAGAGAGAGAGAGAGGAGGGGGAGAGGAGTGATGCCATGACCTATCCATCAGTCGCCCTTCCCTTCCATCACCCCCCACCCTTTCAACTCCTCTTTCCATGCTCGAGGGCTCCCGGCCGAAGGCCTTTATAAGAGGAGCCCCGTCCACCGAGCTGAGACCAGAGCTTCGCCAACCACCTGTACTCTCCCACTACCCACAACTACAACAACTAAACTCACAAGGGAACCATTCCTTCTTCCCTCTTACTCCCGAAAGGATTAAATCCCGTTTCCCAAACCGAATTTGCTCAGTCGACTCCTAACTCACCGGTAAGTGCCAGCCAACTGGCTTCTCCGTCTCTTTTTTTTCCTTTTCTTTCTCAAGAATATATTACCGTAGCTTTCAACACCGAAGTGGTTTTTGAAAATAAGTTTTTAATAATAATATTATATACTGTAAATAATTGCCGATTTTTAAAAATAAGATTTTACTTTTTATAAGATTTTTATAATTTTAAGAGTTGGTATTTTTTTCCTCCCCCCAAACGCATTTTCACTATAAATTATATGCTTTCATAGCGAGTTTTAAACTTAAATTACTGATATTTTTATTTCAATGGCCTAAAGTTTTCTATTGCTTTTATTTTCTACCTTCGTTTGGTTCTTCTTTGCATCTTTCGGAAATAAGTTCCCACAGACAGTTATCACAAACAACTCGATTTTCCTAAAAAATTTAGAACCTTTTCCATTTAGACATATTAAAACATTTCCATGTAAGAAATTATAAATTCAGTTCTTACATGGAAATGTTTTTAAATATCTAAATGGAAAAGGATCTAAAATTTTAAAGCTGTGTTTTTAAAAATTGCAAATTCTTAATTTTCATTATGTCATTTAAAAAGCATTACAAATGCTATTTTAACATAAATTGAATTTAAATTTGTTATTTCCCTAAATTTCCGCTGTTATTGTGACTTAGCTTAAATATGAAATCTTAAATACCAATATGAAGTAGTCCTATAACAATTTCTTTAATTAACCCAATTTTAAACTTTTTTCTCGTTATTTTATTTTTATATTATAGGTGTTGTTTTATTTTTATTACAGAAACTCCAAAATGAAGCTTCAGATCATCATCTTTGCTTTGTGCCTCAGCTATTCGTTTGCAAGTGAGTCCCTTTATATGTATGATTTTCCTGCATCAAACTTAAGATATGAATGTGAACGCATTAGCAAATTACAGTTGAAAAATATTTGGTCAGAATCTTTTCTTTCCTAATCAATGTTCAGAATCCATTTAGTATTTGTCATTTTGAATACTGACATTACATTTCGTTTAAAAAAAACTTTTTTTAAATGAGCTAGAGGACTTGTATGATGGAAATTCTCTTTCCAACCATCCGCATTATGCACAAACGTTAATTTGTTTTTATTTTCTAAGAAATATCGCAAATGCTCATTCTTAACAAGCATTAGATTCCAAGTGTGTTGTTATTCTAAAAAATAATTTTAACGTACTCTTATCCTGATGATGAAACAAAGAGTATTATAAAACAAATATCATTTTAAAGAACCACAAACGTCTATAATTAAAAAAAAAACTTCTAGATACATTTTAGATATATTTTTGGTTGAGAAAAAATGATATTAAACAACACTTCTTTGTTCCCATTAGAACGTTTTGATTTGACATTCTTAAAATATTTATCAATTGTTCAAACTTATTTATAAAATTATAAAAATATTAGATCTCACTTAAAAACTATTTATTTGTTTACTTCTTTTTTTAGCGAGATTCACTTTTCATTTCATTTTACCTTCTGTTTCATTTTCTTTGCATAGGGTCCATCCGGGAGGCAGAGAGTCCCAAAGAGGAACAACAGCCGGCCGACGTACCTCAACCTAACGTCGAACAGAAAGGTAAAGGCCCAAAGGGACTAATTTCGCTCCCAACAAACTTAACGAACGCAAGATTCTTTAGTTTATGTTTGTTTTGTTATTTTTTTTTAACTTAGTTTTTTTTAAATTTTCCAACGAGCTTAACTCGTGTTTTTCAATCTTGTTCTTAAGCTATTGTCGTTGTGGATTATCGGAGAGTAATCACTTTAGTATGTAGCTACAGAAGAATATTTTTTTGTTAAATCACTGGGCTTTAAAGGAAAATTTCAGTGCTATTTTTCTTTATCAGAATATTCCGACAAAGTATTTCAAATTTAATTCCCTATGTTAAATGACAGCCTTTATAAAACGCCCTTGTAAAGAACAAACATTCTTTTCCAAATAATACGTTAGCATTGTCAGTCCATCGGGAAGAAGCTTAAACATTCATTTGTCTCTTTTTAAATTTTAAGAGTCTTTTTTAATAATCTTAAGTGAGTAGACAGCCTCAGGGAGACTTTTTGGTAACAATGACCGTCAAAAAATTTCGAAGGTCGCTACCGAGGAAAGCTCTCGCTCGCAGCGTCTCCGTCTTCATTAAGGGCAACAGATAGCAACCGACAATGAACTTATAATCATAATGAAAATTTTTTAGGAAAGTTACCAAAATATTATTCTGTTGTGTTTCTTTCATTCTTTCAGTTCGTTCTGTACGAGTCAACTTAATAAAGTTAATTCATTCCTAGAAGATATTTTTTCTTAAACAGTTCTGATATTTTCACAAGAAATATGAATTAATGTAAAACTAAAAAAATGATTCCTGTTGACAAAAACGTATTTAAACCCTTCATTAGATTGATTGTGGTAAAAAAAAAAAAGATTAAAAACGCTTTCTAATTAATTAACGGTCCTTTTATTTTTATTCTAACTAGTTATTTAAAAGTTATCTTGTTAGAAAAGTTGCTTTAAAAAAAAATAATGGAAATATTGCTATCATAGAATGAAACTTGGTCAAATTTTGACGGACTAGTGGAAACTATATCTGTAAGTATTATTGGGGGTACGTAGTCAGAAATCATCTTCCTTTTTTTTATTGAACGGAAACCCTTTGAAATCCATTCGGGCAGATTTCCTCGCAAGAGTGATGTCACCCTTGTTCTTTTAAGAACCCTTTCAGCAATGTTTACGGGAAAGGCTTCATGGTAATATGTGTCTGCCACTCATCCTCTTTCGGGTTACAGTTAAATAAACAAATAAGTGGACGCCTATAAAAATAAGAAAGTAAAAATTATCCATGTATTAAGTGTATATCCAACAATCCTCAAATCCTCAGTCATTATTAAGCTGAATATTTACAAAATAATATTATCTTTTCGGTATTATGGTTACATTCACTCCAAATAAAAAAAAACTAACATTTGCATAAACAGATGGAGGGAAAAGTCATTCTGAATTTTATTTACACTGGACAGGATTTAAACTCTAGTGCTACTTAATGGATAAAGTTCCGGCAATTTTAGCTCATGGGTTTTCAACGCCATGCGTATGGTCGTTTGGTTCTTTTACCGGCTTTCCTTATAATCTCCAAACAACATCGATGCCATTAATTTCTTCGATTTCCACAAAAAGGAATTAGAATTGACCAAAGACAAGGTCATCGAACTTATATTTTTATATTTAATATTTGATCTTGTATAATAGGTCTTCCTAACCTAATCTTCCTAAAGTATAAAATAAAATATATATTTTTCTCATCGTTTATATAAAAAATATTAAAATTAAAATGTTTATTTTGTAAAAATTGGTTGTATTCATTGTCAAAAAAAACAGAAGAAGGGAAGTCAAGATGTGATTATGTGGAAAAAATGAAAAGTGAGGGTATTAGTCATTTCAAAGGAAATATACTTATTTGCTTGCTTCGTTTAAACATTTCTATATCATAATTCAACCATAAAAAATTTAATTTCGTAAATTTTAGAATTTCGTTATATTGCTTTGCTAAGAATTTATGCATCTTCCATTATGGCGCTTAAGAATATATGAAGTTACCTTACGTAGGTGATCATGCCAAGAAGCAATATTATTTTTTCCAAGAAGTTACTCTTTAAAGCGATTGAACCGAAGTGTATTTAATAATCATAATGTTCTCAATCGATTTTGTTCTTCATTAATATGATTAAATCCCATTATCTTACTTATAATTGATTGTTTGCAGAGGCAACCGAGGCTCCAGTGCAGAGTGATGCGACGTCCGCCCCTAAACAAAACGAAGAGGCTGTTGCCCAACCCGAGAAAGAGGGAAAGAAGGAGGACAGTGCAGTCGCTGCCGACGCACCGGCCCAGGACCAACAGCAGCCACAGGAGAAGCAACAGGATGAACAGCAGCCACAGGAGAAGCAACAGGACGAACAGCAGCCACAGGAGAAGCAACAGGACGAACAGCAGCCAGTAGCAGAGGTGAAACAGGAAGGCCAGCAACAACAGCAACAAAATGAGCAGAAACAAGAGGGACAGGTGCAGGAACAGCAACAGGCTGACGCCTCCGCACCCGCAGAATCCAGCTCACAGCCACCGGCCAAGGTAATATTCTTCATATACATAGGAAATAACTGAGAGGAGAGGGAATAGATGATTTCGTTATAGAAATTTCATTAAATAATGTGTTATGGAGAGGCAGGTCAAAATGATTTCAAATCTTTGTTGATTTTGTCTTAATAAGATAAAGAAAAACTATATACGGTTGATTTATAGGACAATTAAGTGATTACATTTGCATAACTGAACGTTAATTTTACGAAAACACTATTATTTTTATTAAAAGTGCTTAATCTAATATAATGTATTCAAAGAAGAGGGGTCGATATTTATGGATTTTTTAGGGGAAACGAATTCAGAGATTGGAATTTGCGTCCTTAATTTCAATTCATAGTGCCGTTAACATTTTCATGTTCTTACTTTACATCAGGAATTAACCTTTAGAGATTTTTCAGTCGGAACTCGCGTTTGTAATGCTGAATGATAACTTTCCGCGATAGCTCAATTGATAAGAGCAGTGCCAGCGAAAGGCATGATCCCTGGTTCGAGTCCAGATAGCGAAATTTTTCCTTCCCTTTTCTCCTTTGTATTTACGATTTGTTTGAAGTATAGCTTCAGTTTATTATTATCTTCTCTTTGATTTCATTGATAGTTATTACTATGTACTTAAGATAAAAAGAAGACAGGTTTAAAATAAGTTTCTCTAATTCTGTAACAAAAATCTTAATGATATTTACACGAATCAGCTTGAATTTTCAATACTCTTTCTATGTAGTCAATTCTGATATCATTATTTTTTTATTTTTTTTTTATTTTAATTCATTGTAATCCAATACGTCCATCCAGAGCCTGTATGGCCTGAAGCCTACGAGTTGGGTCTCTGGATGGACCTGGATTAACGACTGCTGTATGATGGTCACAGCAGCCGGGGGGAGGTGAAAATCCTGAGTCACTGATGAGCCACCCATCCAGTGACTAGCCGTGCCTGGTGTAGCTTAACTTCACTGAAGTGAAGTTGTGTTTCAGTGAAAGCCCACAGGCCTCCCCTGAATTATCTCTCTGTCTTGCGCTCACAAATAACTGTTTTAAATATTTACGTTGGAAAGTTGTGTATCCAGTTAATTGAAGGAATATATTTTTTCACACAATAATCAAATGTTAAAATAAAAGTTCCAAAAGGCCTCAGCTGAAACACGCAAGCAGCCGATGAAATGGAAAAACGTTCTGGAATACAACTGTCTTCACTAAAACATCATGATGTCGTTGGATACTTCGACAATGATTCTCTGCATCCAACGATGTCATGGAGTTTTAGTGAAAACAGTTGTATTCCAGAACTTTCTTCTATTTCATCGGCTGCCTGCGAGTTTCAGCTTATACCTTTTGGAAGTTGTTTTAAGATTTGATTGTTGTGTGAAAAATATATATTTTTTCAATTAACTACTTGTAAAGTTTAAACTTTATCCATAGAAAACGGTTCGCTGATTCAGATTTGTAGATTCTGGTATTACGATTTATTAATAACAAAAATTTAAAAGATAAATATTTGGTCAATACATTAAATAAACAATTCGAGGATGGTGCATTTTAGACGGATCACTTAACTATTCATTTGTTTTGACCAGTGGCTTCTCTGCTAATAAATCACTGCTAATAGAAAGTTTCCAAGTGGTTATACTGCCATGTGATAACTAACAGAGAAATACATTTCTTTTTAAGAGCAATGTTTTCTCGTTCTGTACAATATTAGCAGACTTTGTTCGTATTTGATAAATAATTGCTTCGATTAAATGCCTTTACCCATTTAAACAGTAAGAAGATGATTAATAACATTAATGAATATTATTTCAATTTTTAATTAACAAGTTGTTTGTTAGTGTGTTATTAAATTATTTTATTGTGGAACAGTGGTATCCTGTGTCTTTGTTAGCATAATATTAATGTTGTATTTTATTTCCAAGTGTGATTCGTCTTATAAACCGATTTCAGAGTAATAATTGCTATCGCATACCCAACTGTAATTTTCAAATACAATTCATTGAAGGACGAGCAAACCATAAATGATATTTAACTTTATGAAGAGCTTAGTTCGCTGAATTTCCATTGAATTATCTGAATCTAATTTTGACAAATGATATGATAAGCTCTATCCGAAACGTCAGCTTTTTTCAGGGTCTTACCACTCTGTGTTCAATTTTCATTTTTTAATATAATTTTGACAGATACTAATTAAGAAATTACTATTTAAGCATAGTTTTTTAAAATTTTGTCCACAACTTTGATATAAATTGCTGAATCTCTCGATAGGAAAGCAAAGCTGTAGACGGAGCCGAAGTCGAAAACGTCCAGGCTGAGCACCAGCAAGACAAGCCTAAGGAAGAGCAGGCCCAAGACGCCCCAGCACCCGCAGAATCCCAGGCTTCCGCCCAGGAGTCCCAATCCCAAGGAGAACAGCAACCCCAAGCCGACGTCCCCGAACAACCAAAAGAACAACAACAGCAACAAGAGAAGCAGGAGGTCCAACCAGAACCACAGAAGGACGAAGCGAAAACTGAAGCTCCTCAACAAGTAGCCAGCGAACAAGGAGGTTCTTCCAGTAACTAAACAGTGGTGAGTCTTAAATTTGTTTCTAACTTTTCGCTTCTAGAGTCTTCTACTAAATAAATGTTGTGAATGAACTACACAATACGACATTGTATCAATATTATATAACGTTTGCGTAATATCTTTATCGCAGTTAAAATGTTAATTAATATTGCATATTCTTTTATTTCCAGACCCGATCTCGAATTGGACTGATCAAATAAAAGGACTGAAACTCGAAAGGAATTTCTGCGATGTCAAAACTAGATGGATTACTTTCGTCTCGTTATCTGATGATATCATCTGATGACGATGTTTTATGACTCCTCCTTTCAACCCCACCAATCTCCATTGCCCTTTCCTCGGCACATTTGTTTGGACAAATAAACACAAATTGCATAACGAAATTACTTAAACTGTAAATTAATAAAATTATGGGTAAAAATAGAAATTTTGAATGATAAAATTTCTATTGGGTTTTATGTTTTTACTATCCCGAGTCCCACCAAATTTATAAACAACAAAAACCTTACTGCAAACTCACCATGAATGCACGGCCTGGATATGTTTGTTCGTACGGTTTTTTTTGGGTTTTTTTTTAAATGCAAGAGAAAAAGAGCGATGATGACCCCTTCCCAATGAACAGAACCCTTGTCCTTCATCTCCTTTCCATCTTACATTTTCATTGCATTTATTATAACAATTAATGAATTTTTATTTTCATTTGAAAAGAGAAGCAATGGCGTGGATGCATTTTCATTCTAGAATCTGCTCGAAGGACGAATAGTGCAACTGTATAATACAATGTATCTTAACAGAGGAAAGAGTACATTGGCTGTCTGGTTACTTTTCTCTTTTTCTTTTAATGTGTGCGAGATTTGATGAAAAAGACATTATTATGTAGTAATTTTTGAAATAATTTTTTTTTTTGTTTTTAATACTGAAAGAAAAAAAAATCTTCAGTTTGCATGTAGTCATGTAACGCTTTTCTTTTTCTGAATGCGACATTAAACATACATTTTTTAAGAAAACGAAAATTAACTTTTGTCTTTGTTTCTCATTTCTTGGACGAACACATAAATTTAATAATTTAATCAGGTAAATAGAAAATAATCGATATACAAATAGTACTGGGTGCCTTATTGCCAGGAAAGGCATAAAAATGAGCGAGATAATAACACCAAAAAATTTCAGTTAATGAGTAACAACTGAAGTTAATTCAATATGATGAACAAAAGAAAAAAAGTTATTCGCCACATCCATCTCCAGGGAACGCCACAGAATTATCTCGTCACTGGCTCATGAACGTTTCTCTACAAGGCAACGAATTTTATATGGGATTTTACGTTCAATTCCCGCTTTACTACACATACCTACACACACACACACAGATTTTCGGAGCTAGCGAGTGTATGAATAAGTATTAATCTCACCTGGGCCTGCGACGATACGCTTCTGGACATGGGGAAGAGTAAAGAATAGCCACGATTAATGACAATATTATATTGAGTGTATCACAAATATAATAATGCATTGTTTGCTGTTAGTAGACTTAGCTAATCTCGTGATACTGGCGAAAATTTCAACTTAAACATCAATTATGATTATAGGAAGAAAAAATCTCTAACCACAATAAAACATCCGAAATATGAAACGCCGGATACGTATTTCGATGAATATGCCTTCTTTCTCAACGACAAGAATAAGACTGATTATAATAGTTATAAATAATCTTTCTTCAAGTATACAAAATGCTCTTCTTATGCTATGATTACGTTAATGCCATCCATAAAGCTTTATGCGAGCAAATAACGGCAACCTGCGAAAACTTACAGCTGTTGCTTCCATCACAACATTTCAATGTGTAGGTATGTGATCTGATAACAGTTGTATAAGTCATTCTTTAGTAAAAACTGGAATCAGACTTATAATTAATAGAAATTGCTTACTATAATTGGTATAGTTGTTACTCAAGTTGTAAGTGAATTACAATTATCTCGTACATTGCCTGATATTCTATTTCCGTGATGAACTAAACAGAAATGATAAAATTTAGGTAAGAAGCTTAAAAACACGTTCCACCTCCCCTGACATCGGCGGACGCCCTGGATGTGTGAAATGCTCGTGCCTTGCCGGACATTGTTGAATGGGCGAAGGGGATTTGTTTCGAACTGCCCCCGGAATTATCCCAAACCATTTTTGCCAATTACGTCACAACAGACTTGGTTATCGCTAAAACCTGACTTAGCTTTCTATGACCAAACAACTTTCTACATGCACGTGGCTAAATTCAATCAACCATGCTACTACGAAAATAGATAATATAAAGTAAAAAATAATAATTTGGGAGAATTTAATAATCAATGATTTATTATGCTGAAGAAGGCAGTTTGGCTGCCGAAATGTGCATTCATCCTATTAAATAGTTTATGTGGAATAGTGGTTTCCTCGTGTTTCTTCTAACGCCCGTCCACAGTATCTGGCTCTTATTATTTGTTTAGTAATAGCTCGTTTTATCCATATTTCATCATAATTATTACATCTATTCATTTTATCTTATCGAATATTTATTCTGTATGAATTATAGTATATATTCTGCATTTAAAATTAAAGAAATTGTTTCGAGATACGGGTATCTTTCATAATTTGACCCATATTTGTATTTGTTTGGGATGCAGATTTCAACACTTAAAACCTTTTTAAATTTAGGTTCTATCCAGAAGAGAGCAAATTTATCAGTTGCAAACATCGATTGAAGACCACAGTTCAGCAATGTCGCTAGGAAAAAAAAAAAGTGGATTGAGTGTAAAGAAGGGCTCTTTCACCATAACAAAATTACGATTTTTGTTTGTGATGAAAGAGCCCTTCTTTACACTTAATTACAACTTACCTCTTTAGTTTTAGTTTCATTTGTGGACATTTGCCCAAGTTATGCTTTTTTGTATAATTTTGAACTGTTACTAGAATTCTCAACAAAAATGGATACCAGTGTTAGGTAAAATCAGAATCAACGACATGTCTCAATGATTGATTGATTGATTTAAAAATATTAAAAAAGTTCATGATAATTAAAAATTATTAAAAAAAAACAACAACAACAAAATATCGAACTAGTTATGGAGGTCTAGGAGGCAGGTGTTACAAATCAAACTGAAATCAATAAAGCGAGACCTTATTAATAAAACTGGGGAATGGAACAACCAAATACGTATCCGGTATTTCAAATCTCCTTGTGGATTAGAGGTTCCTTCCGATTTTGCAAATCTTATTAGCCCACTTGAGAGGTAGCCTGCATGTTCATTTCCCAAATTCAAAAATTTTTTTCCTCTGAAATTTTTACTCATGATTTGAGAAGATATGTTAAAATTTTGGAAAGAAAACTGCCTTATGTGCGTGTGTGACAATTTTCAGCAGCCAGATCCTCCGAAAGGGCAAACAGCAGAAGCAAATGAAATTAATACTTACTTAGAGCATAACTTACAATCCCCTATCATTGTAGGCTATGCTTAGAGGGTACCCTGACGTGTTTTTATGACAACTGATTACGACTTTTTTTTTTAGAGATATTAATTTTTTTCTTAAAATGAAAAAATTGTTATGGCATTCATACAAGGAAACTACAGTTAATAAATTAGACATGTACGGACTCCAACTCATTGAGACGAATAATTTTTGTAAATCAATTGTTTGGCTGTGATGAGCCATTTTAGAGTTATAAAGGTTTTTTTGTCTCCCCCCCCCACGGGCCCCCCACCCAAACAAGGAAAATTTTTTTTTGTCATGACAAATTTCATTTTTTTTCAATTAAATTTTGATTAAATAATTAATTATTTTTTAGATTATTTCTTGAATAAATCTGTTTCATCATTTGTTCACTTAAATTTTTCAATGTTTATTAACAAAATTTACTTCTGCTATCTCTCGTGCTAAGAAAAAAAATCACCTCCATTTCTTGAATAAACTGGCCCGACTCGAGGCTCTAAAAAGTTTCCGCTCGACTGTACAATTCCAATAATTAGTTTTAGCGATAACCACGTCTGCTGGCAAAGGTTGTTTGGGAAAAAAAATCGCGCCCCCCAGAAGGCCCAATGAGCAGTAATCACACTTCGCAAACTCAAGTACGCAGAAAGTATTAAGAGCGTCTTTTCAGTGAGTTCCCCGCAAATCTGTGCGACATCATTATCTGTAATGTAAGTTAAATAAAATTGGACAGTTCTTCTTTCGTCGAAAGTATAATTTGTTCTAATATGAGAAATAAACAAAAATTAAGAGGAAAAAATGGAACTTTCCAGATGTTTACCAACCATGTCAGAACTTACTCACTTTCGTGTTTTGTGCTTATGTAATAATTTTTTTATATTTGATGCTTCCCGAAAAGAAATGGAGGAAAATACACGCTAAAAATTATTAACGCTAAATTTAGGGAAGCACAAAATAACTTTTTCTTTAACTTGTTATTGTCCAAACAAAACGAGCGTTTATTGTTGAAGTGTTCTACCCTGACCACCGAGAGACAAGGCCTGAGCCAACACCTCCAAGAGAGAAAGCCTGCGGACAAAAGGTGTATACATTGTTACATCATCATCAAGCGGCTATTGTTAATCGTATTTCTACCAAGAATAAAATCTTGTAAACATTCCAAAGAGGAGCTTTAGCAGTGAAGCAGAAATACATGTATACATTTATTAAAAAGAAATTACCCCCCCCCCCCCTCCCCGAGTAGGGGAAGGCAAGTGGCAGATCTTGCGGTCATCTATTTTTACCCCTTTATCTGCACTTTTTACCTCTCCCCAAGATTTTTAATCAAAAAATTGATTTTCTTGAACGTAATATATATATAATGTAAAAAACCTACAATCTTCTTTCCTTTTTCATCATTTCCGAACGTATGATATATAACATGCCATATGTTGCCATAGTTCTTAGGACCAAATGACTGCCACCCCCGCAAATCCGACCCCCCTGGAGCAATTGGGCCTAAACTTCACAGTACTGTAGATCTTGCCTAGAGGAATCTGGATACCGAATTTCACGCCTTTACGTACCTAAATAGCATACAGATATGTTGCCCTCCCTGAATCCCACCCCCATAATTCCAACCCCAGTGAACCAATCAAAACCAAACTAAATAGTGCAGATGGGCATGCCCATAATAAGCTACATTCCGAATTTCAACATTCTATCTCAAAAAATGTAGAAATTATGAAGGACTGACATTCAGGGTGACCAGACGTAGTAATTTCATTACTACCGTAGTAATAAATGGCCTAAAATCCCAGCCGTAGTAATGACCGTAGTAATTTGGAAAAAGTAGTAATATGTAGTAATATTTGAATCTCCGTAGTAATAGGTGTAGTAATATCATAGTTTAAGGAGGTTTTAGGATATTACTTCCTTAGACTATGGTAATATCCTAAAACATGCGCACTAATTGGTCATCAGTCCAACATGAAACACCACCTAGAGGGGATGGTGTTGATTGATCAGTTAAGTGATTACTCATGCTTGCGTTCCGTTTCACAAAAAAAGTGGATGTTTTTGTTTCCGTTTAACGCAGTTGGCAGCAGTTGATTTCACATTCAGTTTTACATTAGGCCTACTTCACATCGCTTTCGCAGACGCCTGACAGCAGCCCAGTAACTTGCCGCATCGCTCCTTCCCCACTCCGCATCCTCTCCCTCTGCCTACCGCATGCAGCCGCCACATTCGCATCAAGTCGCATCGCCCGCTGCATCGCATCACACTGCATTCACTGGTAGGCCACAGCTTTTGTGCTGGTAGTTGGTGTTGAAGTAAGCCGCCCTGCCTTGCACTCCCTCTCACTGTCAACTTGTTTAAAGTTAAGTTCTTGCCTTGCATTGTATAGCACTTCAAAAGCACTGATCTATAATTAGTAAAGAGCCCCCTTACTGTAGTAATAAGGTAGTAGTTTGGGACACTTAACGTAGTAATATGTAGTAATGGGAGGCCTTGTGCCGTAGTAATTTCGAATTTAAAAACCTGGTCACACTGCTGACATTATACAACCAACAAGTAGCTCCATTCTTCCGCTATTTAATTATATAGATTATGAGCACTTGAGCAATCGTGCGTCGACAAAGCGATTTCACGTGCGCGCGCCGATGTCAGTAATGCTTAAAAGATGAACAGAAAGTAACAATGTATTCCTTCTTGACAAATCGATTGTTATATGACATGCCTTTATCTTTGTATTCTTGATGGATGGATTTTGATGGATTTTCAACCTGCATCTTCCCTTTTGTCCAGGAGACTAGCTGTTTGGGATGAAAGGATGATGATGAAAATAGACAAACACAAACATCCATGCCCTCGGCGGAATTCGAACCCACGACTCACTGGTTACGAGAGCGGAAAGACCTGCGCCTCAACGCTCTCGGCCACCGAGCCGGTTCTTTGTATTCTTTACGCTCACTGATTTAGCATGTGAATTCGACTTGAAGGGGTCCGCGAAAAATTCTGAAAAGTTGAATTTGAACTGGTTCTCATGTGGTCATCTATACAGGGTATAAATGGACGACGTTTCACAAATTTCAGGATATGTAGAGGATGATGTGGTGAACATTTTTTATTAATAAATGATTTTGAGCTGCGCTCATTAACTGATTTTCGAGTTTTTTACAACCATTTAAAACGCTATACTCTCCGTCTTCCGCCGAAGTTCCAGGTTGATTACTCGTATCCTTTGTTTATCATACTTGTTTTTTACTACGTTTCTATTAAGTTGTTACCTATTGGGTTGTAAACTTTCTGGCTTACATATCTTTTTTGTATAATTTTATAGACATCTTTTTTGGTTTCATTTTCGTTTTTATTTTTTTGTTTTTCAGATATTTTTTTCTTCGTTTCTCTTTTTGTGTTTAATTATTTTTATAATTTGTTCTATTGTTTATAATGTTGTTTTTTTAGTTGTTGTTATTGTAATTGTATTTTTTTTCTTTATATTTTGTGGCTCCCTGTGACCTTCTTTCGGTCTGTTTGGACCATACTGGTCCCAGGGAGTCCACTATTTTTTTCACTTACTAATAATTAAATACATAAATAAATAAATAGTCCCAAACGAAAAGCGACGGAGCCATAGCATGTTTGATGCTCTGTTTTGCGTCAAGCCGTGGAATGGCTGTCAGAGTTGCTGCATTGGGTACGAAAGTTCTCGCTGTTTCTTGCCTCATAGTAAAGTCCATTCCTGAACTCATACAGCACAAAACGTAGAGCGCAAAACAACCTTCACCCTTACGGAATGTTCCAAACTAACAACGGGAATTTCGTACCAACTTGATATGCAAGATTATGTGATTGGAGAATGTACTGGGCATCCGGACGGTACCATTTGAAAATAGCCTGCGAGCTGACAGTCTGCATAAGGCCTACAAGATGCAATGACAGGGGACATCGTAGTAAACGTGCCTAGTTCAATGCTTGACAAACCAGGACATCAAACAAGCTGTGGCTCCGTCGCTTTTCGTTTGGGACTATGGGTTCATTAATAAAAAATGTTCACCACATCATCCTTTACATATCCTTAAATTTGTGAAACATCGTCCATTTACACCCTGTATATATAAAATCCAAATATCACTAACTCACTGATTGACTGACTCACTCATCACGAAATCTCCAGAACTATGAAGCCTACAAACTTGAAATTTGTCAAGTATA
>JAHWFO010023340.1:337348-416281 GCA_023313115.1 Rhysida immarginata
CAAGACAACATTGTGCTTTATAAATAAGGTTCAATTTGTAATAATGCATAGAGTTCCTGTTGTTCGGGCTTGCATTGAATCTACAGATTGCGCTATTGTATTGTTAAAACTAAAGTTAAAACTAAATACATCTAGAGCTTTACTTAAAACGCCCTAAAGTTCTGTTTATTCTGACTGCACTTAAGTCTGCATTATCCACAATGCCTTGCAAACGAAAATCAAATCTTTCAAGAGTATCTTCTGAAGCACATGCGAAACGATTAACTCGATCATTACAGTCTTTAAAGATGTTGAACTGAAAAGGCAAGAAGAAGCAGGGCGTCAGGCCGCTTTGAGAGCCGCTGAATCCCCGTCCCAGACTCAACAAAGGCGATTCGAACAGGCGGAGCGTCAGGCCGCTTTGAGAGCCAACGAGACACCTATTCAAACTCAGCAAAGACGACTTCAACAGGCAAAGCGTCAAAATAATTTAAGAGCTTCCGAGACGGCTGAAGAAACGCAGCACCGTTTAAACGAACAGGCTGAGCGTCAAGCGCGCTTGAGGGCCTCCGATACACTTGTTCAGAGTCAACTTCGGCTGGAAGAACAAGCAGAACGACAGGCTGCTTTAAAGGCATCTGAAACACCGGAACAGCCACAGGCGCGTAGACTTGAAAATGCAGAACTACAAGCGGAATGTCGGCGAAATTTTCAAAGAAACACCTGGTCTGTATTTTATGAGGCGGCATTTAATTACGATCCCTTCATTGATTATAAGAATCATTGATCAGTTCTTATCGGACTAATGGGCAAGGTGTGTCGCTTTTGCAGCGCTTTAAAATGGAAAGATGAGACCGTAGGCATGTGCTGTTCCCATGGTAAAGTTTCCCTTCCTTTACTCGGTGAGCCAGTAGAGCTTTAAAAACTCTCTTTTTATATGACGCTGATGAGTCAAAGCGCTTTTTGAATACGATCCGGAAATACAACTCACGATTCCAAATGACATCTTTTGGAGTGGACCGAGAGGTAATAATGGCCGAATTTTCGCCAACATTTACACAACATTTTCTGTACAAGGGCAAGTTATTCATAGAATAGTTTCGCTTTTTCCAGCTCACAATGAACAGCATAAATTTTTGCAGGTCTATTTTATGGGTGACGAAGAAGTTGAAGTAAATCGTCGCTGCCAGTTTATCCAGGGAGTTGAAAGAGATACGGTGTTAAGAATTCAAAGAATGTTGCATGAACAAAACATCTTAATAAAGTAGTAATCCATGCAGATCGGACTCCGCGAGGAGAGCACGATAGGCGTTACAATGTACGATTAATTAATGAATTGCTGCCGATCAGTTGTCCTCAACGAATATTATCTTGCGAGCACATGATAATACGTTGCAACGGGTAGCCGATACTCACAAGTGTTATGATGGCCTGCAATATCCATTGATTTACAGCAAGGGACAAGAGGGATATCATTTTGGAATTCTACTGATTAACCTTGTAATAAAACGGCCTGTTTCGAACAAAAAGGTTACGTGTATGGATTTTTATACGTATCATATCATGTTGCGAGAAAATGATTTTAATCTGTTACCGCGGTGCAGACAACTCTTTCATTAATTCCTAGTTGTCATGCATATAAAGGTAGAAAGCGAACGTCTTCGTTACATTTCTTTAAATAAAAAAAAGCTGCGTGTTGTCAATTACATACATCTGCAGGATGCTGTTACTAGCGATGCTAATGTGAACCCCAGAGATTTAGGCAAAATGTAACCCCCTAATTCTTCCATAGTCCTTCGTTAATAGCCCCTGCTACCTGCACAAATACACACAAGATGCATTCGCCTATGTACGAAACTACGGCAGACCTGATCTATTTGTCACTTTTACCTGCAATCCCGAGTGGAAAGAAATAACTGAGGAGCTAATACCGATAGACACGATTTAGTTGCCAGAGTATTTAGATTAAAACTTCGGAAATTTATTAATGTTATTACCAAGGGCAAAATATTCGGAGAGGTACAGTGTTTCATGTATTCCATTGAGTGGCAAAAAAGAGGACTACCGCATGTGCACATTTTAATATGGTTGAAAGAGAAATTACGCCCATTCCCAATAGAGGACTTAATAAGCGCCGAGATTCCGGATCCGACACAAGATAAAGAATTGTATGATATCATAGTCCAAAACATGGTTCACGGTCCCTGTGGAGCACGAAATCCAGCATCGCCATGCATGAAAGAAGGAAAATGTAAAAAAATTTCCTAAACAGCTCCTAAAAGAAACAGTGCACAATGACAATGGCTACCCGAAGATGGTGGTAGGAAAGTTACTATTAAGACTCGCACTGGAGCGTTCGAGACCTTAGACAACAATGCCTGGGTTGTCCCGTATTCGGCCATTTTTTGTAAAATGTTTAATGCTCATATTAATGTAGAAGCCTGCGGATCTGTACGCGCAATCAAATATATATGCAAGTATATAAATAAAGGAAGTGATCAGGCGATATTTAACCTTAGGAATGAAGGCATGGCACATCACATTAATGAAGTACAAAACTTTCAAGCAGGGCGTTATGTCAGCTGCAACGAGGCAGCGTGGCGGCTCCTTGGTTTCCCCTCACACGAGAGACATCCAATTGTTAGTCACCTTGCCATCCACTTGGAAAACGGAGAGCGCGTATATTTCAACGAGAGCAACCTCCAAGAAAGAGTTTCATTACCGCCCAAAACAACATTAACAGCATTCTTTCAGCTTTGTCAGACCGACTCTTTTGCAAAAACGTTGTTATATGCCGAAATCCCCCGCTATTACACTTGGAACATGTCAAGAAAGGAGTGGAAACGCCGCGTTCAAGGTAAAGGTTGAAAGGTGGCCCAGGGGCGAGTTTTTGGACATGAGATCGCGGTTTAGTAAGCATCGCTCATACGTCAAAATTTCGTAATGTCAAAGCCTTCCAGTGGTAATTGCTTTGCTCTTATGCAATTTTGACGTATGAGCGATGCTTAGTAAACCGCAATCTCAAGTCCAAAAACTCGACCCAGAGTAAAATCATCAGATGCCCTTGGTCGTATCTACACCGTCCATGTTACTAATTTTGAATGTTTCTGTTTACGCTTGCTGCTGCACCATGTTCGTGGTCCGACAAGCTTTAGAGACCTTAAAATTTTCAATGGCCGGGAATGCGCAACGTACAGAGAGGTATGTGAAGCTCTGCATCTGTTAGAGAATGATAATCACTGGGACGAAACCATGGAGGAAGCCGTGCAGTGTCAATCACCAGGCAACATCAGCGACCTTTATGCAACTCTGATATCATCTTGCGGACTTTCCAGTCCCAAAAATTGTGTGCCAAATACAAAGAGTACATGGCGGAAGATATTTTGCGAAGCCTACAGCAGACACACGCGGACATGACATTCAGTGTACAATTTCTAACGAATTGAAGTCAAAGTAATGGCGATGGTTGGTAAAAGGTTAAGCGATTTTGGAATGATTAGCCCTCGACGAACAACCCAAATTAATTAGGTGATGAAATAATACGGGAATTAAACTACGATGTCCCAGCTTTGCAGCAGCAAGTGGCCGAATTGGTACCTCGCTTAATACCAGAACCAAGACGAGTCTTTGACCAAGTGTTACGGAAAGTAGAATCTGGGAGAGGTGCAGTTTTCTTTCTAGATGACCCTGGAGGAACTGGAAAAACATTTTAATTTTATTGTTGGCGCAAGTAATAAAAAGATAAAAACTTTGCTGTAGCTGTAGCTTCCCCAACGGGATAGCCGCCACGTTGCTGAATAGAGGCCTACGGCGCATTCAGTTCTAAAATTACCATTAAATCTCGCTCACGAAGAATCAACCATCTGCAATTTTAGTAAAAATAGCGCACGGGATATGATGCTGCGACAATGCAAGCTATTTGTGTGGGATGAAAGTACTATGTCGCACAAAAAAGCTATAGAAGCTCTAAATCGAACGGTCCAGGATTTGCGCAGCAATACAGACATTATGGGAGGAATGGTTGTTTTGCTGGCTGGTGACTTCCGCCAAACTCTACCAATTATTCAAAAGGGCACAGCTTCAGACGAAATTAAAGCCTGTCTCAAGACGTCAACTTTTTGGGGAAGCGTAACTGAATTCACCTTAACAAATATGAGAGTGCATCTGTACAATGATATTAATGCTGGAAACTTTGCGGACACACTGTTAAAAATTGGAGATGGCCGGTTGGAAACTGATGTCGAGGCCTGTGTGACACTAACGGGAGATTTTTGTAAATTAGTGCAGAGTAATTCAGAATTAATTGCGAGCGTTTACCCAGACTTACAAAATAATATTAATGAGGACCAATGGCTATGTCAAAGAGCGATTCTTGCACCAAAAAATGACGTTGTGAACAAAATAAATTCGGATATATTGAATAAGGTAGCAGGGGACATAAAAGAGTATTTGTCAGTAGACACAGTCATGGACACAAAACAGAGCACTTCATACCCCGTAGAGTTTCTGAATTATATCGAATTGTCAGGTGTGCCCTCGCATAAACTCCAATTGAAATTAGGCGTCCCTGTCATGCTCATGCGAAATTAGATGCTCCTCGATTATGTAACGGGACGAGGCCTCGTGTCACACACTTTGGGCGAAACATATTTGGTGCCACTATTAGCACAGGCATTGGAAAGGGCGAAAATGTAATTATCCCTCGAATCCCTATAATTCCGACAGCTCCTCCGTTTCAATTCAAAAGGTTGCAGTTTCCCATTAAGCTTAGTTTTGCTATTACAGTCAACAAAGCACTAGGGCAAACATTAGAGGTAGCGGGGGTTAACTTAGAAAAACCATGCTTCTCTTCTCATGGCCAACTGTATGTTGCATGTTCGCGTGTTTCCAATGCCCAGAATCTCTACATTTTGTCAACGAATGGAAAACATACAACATTGTTTACAACAGCGTCTTTAAATTGTGCTGTGTTTTGTATCCTGATCGGTGTGTGCTATGTCACCGACTCCTTGGTTTCCCATTAAATGACAGACATCTTGATTGATACCTTTACCATGTAGTGATACACAACTCATAATTACTTCCCATTTGACCACGCGGGCAAAGCCGCGGGTAACAGTTAGTAATAAAATAAAAAAAACTTTTTGCTAAAAAAACCACCACCATCGAGTCTGTAGCTAAAATAAAAACCACCACCAAAACACTTGTAGATTGATTCTCTCACTAATCTTTTGTAAAACCATTCTAAATTTAACAATTCTTAAACTTTGAAAGGCCTCAAAATTTAAGAAAAGAGAAAATGTAAAAAAGTTTTAAAAAATTAAAATAAATTTAAGATCAAAGAAAAAATCAAAATCTAAAAAAGAAAAAATGTAAGTTTGAATACTTAAAAAATGAAAAATAAAAGTATTTAAAAATTTATTTTATTCGTTTATTTTTATTAGAAATTGTAGGCAATAAGCTACAGAGATAAGCTTCTTAATAAGCAAGAAAACAAAAAATAATGATTTAGGAAATATTTTCTTAATGAAATAGTTTTTATCAAATTATCCTTAGATCACTCTGATACTTCCATGCACAATGAGAGTGAGCACAATTTGCCTGATGAAATGTTGCACAGTTCCATAATGTTGCGAATGTTGCACAGCAAAACAGCATAAGTAGCTTACCTTCTACATCTGTCATCCCATCCAATGTAGAACTGGAAAGCAAAATCAAAAAATTGACTTTACAACTCAAAATAGCAAAAAGAAAAATCAAATGACTCAGACAGCAAAACAAACATCTAAGGCAGGGCCGTCCAAGATTTCTGTCCGCGTGCAGCGCCCGTGCACGCGGGTAATCTTCCTTCCTCCCCTATTGCACATTACGTTGATCAGTTCTATAAAGTCGACCTGTGCAGCTTTTAGTAATGTTAGCTTCTCTGCATAGCGCCAATACACTCCCTATTCTTTAACATGGAGTACAAATTTAGAATTGCGATTGTAAATGTAATTATTATTGAAATGAGAAAGCAAGCAAAAAGGACCTAGAAATTATTGTGCTCTTTCTAGTGATACCAATTAATTTAATCGGCATAAAATAGATTTTTTTTTTAAATGGTTCCCTTTGGTACAAAAAAACACAGGAAACCGATTTAAAGGTAAACTATTTAACGCACATTGTTTTAATTGGTACCATTAGAAAGATCAGAATAATTTCTAGGTCTTTTTTGCTTGTTTTATCATTTCAATAATAATTACATTTACAATCGCAATTCTATTTTTGTACTCCATGTTAAAGAATAGGGAGTGTATTTGCGCTATGCAGAGAAGCAAACCTCTAAAAGCTTTACTAAAAGCTGAGTACGAGTTGCTAATTATCAATTCGACACTGTAAAAGAAAAAAAAAACGAGGCAGTTTACCATTTTATTTCCTTCGTTTTAATGTGATAATTTTCTCGATGTCAGGTAGAATTGTCCTGCTGACGGACAAGCGTATTACATTTTTAAGATTCATGTCTGCTAGGCTTGATCGGAGTCTATATAGGTTTTGTAAGTTTTAACACTGAAAAAAATCTTTCGCAGACATAGGTAGATCCAAACATGGACATTATTTTGGCTGCTTCGTGATGAAGTCGAGAAAAGCTACCTTTGGAAAATTCTTGTAAAATTCCGTCAAACTTCGCGCTGCGTAGAATCTGTTCCGCTGCCAAGTGTTACAACGCAAGTCTATTAGTTCCAACTGCAAATCTACTGGAACTTGATTAACACTGACGGAAAATGGCTTGACGAATAGATCGAACATTGGACGCCGGTTGGTGATACCTTGAAAACGCTTGGCGAATTCAGTGCGAATATTTTTAACAATTTTTGCGTGTGCGGGAAATTGAGCACCTTCACATACAGATTGCAGTTCTTTGAAGTGCGCTGGATTTTCTTGAGATAGTTGTGTTTCCCACAATGACAGCTTCATCGCGAATGCGTCGATTTTATTTGACATGTCATTTATTAGGTGATTCTCACCTTGCATACTCAAATTTAGGGTATCATAATGTCCAGTAATGTCAACTAAGAATGCGAGAGCCGCAATCCAAACAGGGTCTCGTAATTTTGATTCAGGATGTCCTTTCTGCTCCAAAAATTCTGAAATTGCGTTCCTTAAGTTAAGGAATCTCTTCAAAACATTCCCCCGACTCAGCCACCTCACTTCGCAATGATACGGAATATCGGTGTAATGCTCTTCGATAGATGCCAAAAATTCTTTGAATTGACGATGGTTCAGCCCGTGAGCTCGGACGTAATTTACAATTCTTACAACAGTATCTACAACATCATCGAATTTCGCAATTTTGCCACAAAGCGCTTCTTGGTGGATCATGCAATGAATTGAAGGTGATGCTCGATTACCGATCTTCTCTCTCAGTAGCCCAACAAATCCCTTTCGTTCACCGCGCATTGCTGGAGCACCATCAGTTGTGACGGATACCAGTTTCTCCAATATCAAACCTAAACCGTCGAGTGCCTCCTCCACTGCCTGCAAAATGTCTTCACCTTTCGTTGTACCTTTCATAGACATAAGATCTAAAAATTCTTCCGTTACGTTTAAGTCGTTGTCAACATCACACAGATACAATACCAACTGTGCAGTATCAGATATGTCAGTGGATTCATCGATTGCGACTGAAAATGCTACGAAAGTTTTCGCTTTTTCCTTCAACTGTAAGTACACATCATCAGCCATGTCAGAAATCCTTCGCGAAATTGTGTTGCGGGATAATGAGTATGCCGGAACATCCGAAGGGCTCAACAGTCCGGCGACATCTATCAAACAAGTCTTAATGAATTCTCCATCAGAGAACGATTTCCCAGATCGTGCAATGTTAAATGCCACTTTATAACTGGCTCGAAAATACAGTTCTGGCTCGTTTCCCTGTCGCAAATAAACAACGATTTCCATATTAGATATAATCAAAGGATGTATTTAAAAAAATTAGTTAAACATGCATCACTTTAATACGGATGGGGATGAATAGCAGCCTACCTCGTTACGACATTCACCATCGTGCTGTGCTAACTTCAATTCATTCAGTTTGGACTGTCGACCTTCGCCTTCCAAGTTTTCAAATTCTCCTTTATGGAAAACGTTGTAATGCCGCTCAATGGTGTATTTTCTTTTTCCCGATAGGACACGATTGCATATTAAGCATTTAGAATCCGATCCGTGAACAATGAAAAAAAAAAAAGATTCTCCCACTCCGCTTTAAATACTGGTTCAGTGATTTTTTGCTTTTTCGGAATGTGCGCCATGTTATGCGAGAGACGAAAAACAAATAAGTATTAGTAGAAAAAGAAATAATGCCTCATTTAATGGAATCGTCCCCTGAAGCCAAGCAACACTGCGTAGGTAAACTATACTCACCCCTCCTGAGTTTTGGACTCTCTCTTCGGCTTTGCCCGTGTGCTTTGCCCGCGAGCATTTTATGTTGCACGCGGGCGACGTGCACGATTTGGACGGCCCTGATCTAAGGGAATCCCTAAAGAAATCAGAAGTTGACAACAAAGAACTGTCTATTGAAGAAATTCTTCAGGCAGCAGGAAAATATCTCACAGGAATCCAACTGAGTTTTTTTGAGGCACAGTTAAATCTTGCAAATAGAAAACAGAATGGGAGAAGATGGGATTCCCAAGACAGACTTCTCGCTGTAACGTTGCATCATCTTAGTCCCAAAGCATACAGACTGTTAAAGACCCTTTTATCTTTACGCAATACACGTACAATCCAAAGATGGCTACAAAATACAGGACTAATGTATATTATCAAAGAAAAAGTCAAAACTTTAAATCTAGATGACTTTAAAGTCAAAACATTATGAAAATGCTGTGCACCCTGATAATATATGAGATGTCACTTAAGATAAGTCTGCAATATAACAAGCATCAAGATGAAATTGAAGGATTTGAAAGGTTAGATCAAGTCAATGAGCAACCTAAAGTTGCAACTCATGCTTTAGTTGTTCTTGTAAGAGGCATTTGAGGTGCGTTCAAGGAGTATAAATACAATATTCAATATGACGGCGACAAGAAAGCAACTTGGGATGACTTAAGGCAGTTTCATCGTGTGGATCAATAATTAGCTATACACATGGCTACTAAACTGACTGCTGACCATCTTGATCCACTACCAGTTTCAAAAATGAAGGTTAAATTAATGACGAAAAATATTTAATTAGCTGCACAAATATTTAGTCATTCACTTTATGCAGGAATGATGACTTACGTTGACACTGATAAGTAAAAAGGGAAATAAATTAACTACAACGAAAATAATTATTAAAAATTTGAATTATTACATTTGCAGGTAAGTTACCTCTAAAATGTAACCAGACAGCTGATTTCATCAAAATTATGGATAAGCTGTTTGATGATATGAACAGTTCCAAACTCCATGAAGCTAAAGAAATGAAACAAGCATTAAAAGATGGCACTTTTATTAAAATATATTTTTAGCATGAAAAATTTAATGTAAAATACTCTTTAATTTAATATCAACTTTATTTTTAGGACAAATTGAATTCTTAACAAACATAAACAAATGGCTGAAGACATTGAAACCAATGAATGCAAAATCTATTCCTAACCTGCATTTGCTGTTATTGTGGGAAGACTTGAGGTTTCACCACAATTTTAAAATTTTGTTCTCAAGACGTCTCAACCAGGATCCTATAGAGAATTTTTTTGTATCATCCGTCAGCAAGGTGGGAACAATGATGCTCCAACTTCTCTACAATTCAGGAATATTTTTAAGCATGTGGTGTTAAATTGGCTTCTAAGAACAACCAGGAAGACAGGAAACCACAAATACACGTAAGATGTTTAATCTCCAGCATGCGCATTTCGGCAGCCACGCTGCCTTCTTCAGCGTACACAAAGGATTTGATCAGAACAGACGAAACTGTCCAGATGAGGTATCTTGACAATCGACAATCGAACAGTGAAGTGTACATTTGTTCAGGTGGGACGTAAGCAGTGCTTACACGATTCTCACCCTTCCAGAATAAATTCCACATGAAATACACTGAAATAGGCAAGAAGCCTGTCTAACTCAAAGAGGTCTTCCACATTATGAAAAAATAATTAAGATTGACGATTGTCAGAAGATTGGAGATGGGGCGGGTGTGGGTGGTATCATATCTTCCAATAATCCGGGAAGGAAACGTTGCCAATGTCTTCGAAGTTAACATCAAGAATATGCCTCGGTTTTCTATACTTTGTATGCCACTTCATTTCCATCCGCTTTTTCAGTATTCCAGCCACCAGGTCATTGTCATAGCTCTTCATCGTCTGCACCATGTTCATCAGGAGATATTGGACACACTTTCCAATATGAAACATGTTCAGATCCGAGTGGATGTAATGATTTTTTATGGTCCTTCTTCCAAGCTGCGCAATGGTCCTTAGGGTAACATTCTGGAACGACTGGAGTTCACTCCATCTGCTTCTACATATAGTCGCCCACGCAGGCATACAAGAGGGGGATGGTCCGAATCACTGTCTTGTACAGTAATAATTTATTGTCGATGCTGAGGGCGCTGTTTCTACCCCTGAGAGCTATAAGACTGTACTTAGCCCTCTTTGCTTTGATCAGAGCAAAAGTTACATGACGATTCCAGATGAGTCTTGAGTCGATGATAACGCCAAGGTACTTGTAGTTTTCAACCCATTCGAGTTTCGTATTGAATAGAACCAGGGAATCCAGGGGACACTTAAGTTTTTTTGTTGAAGTACACGGCTTTGCATTTTCCGACGTTAAGATTCAATTTCCAGCAATTAAACCAGTCCTCGAACTTCTTCAAGGCGTTCTGCAGACGAGTAATAACGTGAGATGGCTGGTGCGCCCATGCCAAGATGGCAGTATCATCAGCATAAACATATAAATTAGACTTCTCGGGTTTTGGAAAATCGTGTACAAAATAATTAAAGTGAACGGGCCCGAGGACAGAACCCTGTGGGACACCGGGCTTTACCTTGCGGGGCGTGGAGAAGTTTTCGCCAACTTTGGCTTGATAGAGCCTGTCGCTGAGAAAGGATCTCACCATCATAATCAAATCAGAAGGGAACCCGTCTCTAATCATCTTGTAGATTAGCCCCTCGTACCACACCTGATCAAAAGCTTTGCTGACATCAAGAAATGTCACGCCACAGTACCTGGAAAGGTTTAGTGGGGTGCTCAGATCTTCAACGAGCCTCCATATCTGCATCTGACAGGAGTGGGCGGCTCGAAAGCCAAACTGTTCTTCCCGCATTAAACCATTGGTCAGACAGAAGTCTTTGAACCTGGTGAGGATCGTTTTCTCCAAGACTTTAGACATCGATAGGTCGGTAGCTCGCAGGAATTGCAGGATTTTGCCCCTGCTTGGGGATACCTAACACAATAGACTGCTTCCAAGCAGTCGTGAAATAGAAAAACTTCCAACAGTCGCTTATGATATTCGAGATGTCGCTAATGATGTTCTTTGGGAGATTCTTTAAGGCGTTTTATTATTTACCTTGTCTCTTCCTGGAGCCTTCCTCTTTTTCAGGGACATGAGCCAACACCACCTAGACAGAAGGCCTGCGCACAGAAACTTTATACATTGTTACATCATCAGCAAACGGCCAAATTTAGGGCTTATTATTGGTAGAAATGCGATTGACAATAGCCGCTTTTGTGTGATGTAACAATGTAGACGTTTCTTTGCGCAGGCCTTCTGTTTAGGTGGTGTTGCATGAGCTGACTCTCGGGATTATTGTTATCAGGGGTAACAAACTGCATCTCTTGAGAATCTGCAATTATTTGAGCTTTTTCCTGATTAGTTTGGACAAAATTACCTTGAGGGGTGCGAAGTGGAGGAAACGTATCATTCTTCTTCTCCTGAAGAGCTCTAACCGTGTTCCAAATGGAATTGTTGCGAGCCTACAAGCTTTGAAGCTTTTCATTCCATCTTGTGTCGCGAAGCTCTTTTACTTCTTCTTGAACTCTTCATACAAACCTCTTGTATTTGGTCATTAGCCAAAGCAAACGATAGCGCTGCCAAAGCCTACGGGTCTTGTTTCTCTCTGCAATCAAACGTTGGATTCCTGGAGTGAGGATAATTCGATGAACGGGCTTGTTTACCAGTGGATAGGCACTAGCTTCAGTGGTACTGTTTAATCGCCTGGTGATGTCTTCAACATGTCGATCAATGTCATCCATACTGTTTGCTCCTTGGAGATGGCAGTCATGGTCCATGAGGATTTATTTGAATAGCTTCCAGTTTTGCTGATGATTCACCTCTTCTCTGAAATTGATGTCGACATTGTCGAAGTTCAGCTCCACAGGCTTGTGGTCAGAAGAAAGATCATCCATCGTGAAGATGTATGGCATGAAGAAACCCTTTATTAATGAAATAAGGCTTGAAGTCTTGGCTTGGTTTGAAGTGCGTTTCACAGAGGAAAGCAACGTCGATTTCTTGCTTTATCAGAAAATTGTGAAACTCGATACACTTTCGGGGAATCCCCTAGCGTTCCGTATCACGCACCAAAGTTCACCTTTGTTGATTACAGTATAATGTTGTGCAGCCATAATATAAATTAGTTGGTCGTAAGGAGCCCACTCAACTGTGGGTAACTTTTGCCTAGATTAGAAAACACATGAAAGATACGTCCTAATTGCTTATACATACCTGGTAGGTCGTTAATGTTGAGGCCTTTTCCCTCCGGCTTAGACACAACAGCTGCAAAGGATTTGTCTGTTGTCACTTAGGAACTAAGCATTCTTTTAACATGGGGTATTTTGGACATTTCGTGTAGCTTGACGTGCGCTGTCCACCACCTTTGACGCACTTTGCAGGGTCTTGCCCTTTAATCTTGGGGCAATCTCTTGACCGGTGCCCCTCTGCACATTTGTTGCAACGAGGATCTTCCGTGGAGCCCATGGATACGTGTCCAAATCGTAGCCAGTTGTAGCATTGTAGTGGCTTCTTATTCCCTCGAAAGACCTCTATTAACACTGCCAGTGGACCAATACGAGTGATGTTCCTCAATGACTGTTTGTGTTCGGTGTTCGGGAGCAGAACCAAAACCATTGGCATATCAATGGATCCGTTGGCTTTCCTGAGTTTAATTATCTTTTCCGGGAAGTAACTGGCTCTTCTTGGAAGTCATCCAGATCATGCATTACATCCACATTACGGATCACGTATTTCAAGATCTTCTCAGACTTCAGACTTCAGTTGATTCGTATTGACTGCTCTCCGGGATTGTCCATAGTAGACAGCCTCACATTTGGCAAATGGCAATTTATACAAGCCTGATTAATTTTCAGGGCTAACCTTGCCCTTGGGGTCCCTTAATTGTATCAAAAACGGAAAATATGGAGTGTCAAGGTTCGCGGACCATTTACTCGATCAAGGACATGACTTCAAACGGGAAAACTTTAACATCGTACACATTTTCTGGAGTCGTATGCGATCAACAGTGAAGACTTCGCAAGACTGTTGAACAGCGACGCAGACCCTGTGGACGTGAGCCAACTGAAAGACATCGGGAAACTTTTACACCTACCGAAATTGACTAATAGACGAATTAATACAACCGGACCAGTGAAGCCCCGGGATGAACTATAGTCTTTCTATCTATGTTGTTTTTAATACAAATCTTGTTAATATACTTAAGAAATTTTTGTAATTGGATTTTTGTAATTTTTGTAATTGGGTCTTTGTATATCACTCTGCACTATAAATAATGACGATGTAACTCATGGTACCTCTCTACCAATCTTCTGACAATCATCAATCTTATTATTTTTTTTTCATAATGTGGAAGACCTCTTTGGGTTAGTCAGGCTTCTTGCCTATTTCAGTGTATTTCGTGTGGAATTTATTCTGGTAGAGTGAGCTTCGTGAAAGCACTGCTTTCGTGCCACCCGAAGAAATGTACAATTCACTGTTCGATTGTCGAATGTCAAGGTACCTCGCAGTGGATCAGGAGGATCAGGACGGACTAGCTCTTCAAGGTGTCACCTCTACTCTCATCTCAGGTATCATCTCATTGCTCTCATTTCACGGTACGCCCTTTTCAGGGCGATATTCACCTTCTGTTATGTCTTACGTGCTAGTCCCTGGCGTTGGAATTAATATTCCCGTAAACCAGTACATCAAGACGCTCATTATCCTTCTGGGTCCCTCGCGTTGGGATTAATTTTCTCGCAAACCTGACTTTATTCTTTATAGCTAGGCACGTCCTTTTAAGGACGACTATTTCTTTTAAACATCTAACCAGGTTACCAACAGCGGCTTCAGTATGCCAAATGAAGGAGAGTTCTCCCATGAGTTCGCATGCAATGACGTCATCACCAGAGACAAACGTTTTGCTGCATTTCATGCCATCATCAGTGAAAAGCAGGCAGCACTAAAGAATGATTTATGCCAACAATTGTTGTTAGAAATGGATAAGAAATTTCAAGAACAAAGGTTAGTTTCACTTAAAGAATTCGATTTATTGATTAAGAATGCTCTTGCAACCAAGTCCGTGGCTGCCAGTCCCAATATCGAACCGACTCCTGAGATGGAGAAGGAGGAGGAGTACATGGACGCCTCCTTGCCACCGGTACTATGTGGGAGCAAGGATGACCCCAGTCGCAAAAGGAAAACAGAAGATGATCCCTACTACTGATGACAACCCTTGGATTGACGTGAAAAATAAGAAGTCCAGGAAAGAGACGAGGTTAGATAATTTGAAAAAGATCGCCAACGTCAATGAAGAAGTTTTTACTGCCACCAGAGAAAAACGTAGCAGAAATGGACAAAAGGACTCGGCCAAAAATATCAGCCAAAAGGTAAGTAAAAGTTCATATGTCCCACCAATTATCATACGCACTCATGGTAAGCCTCTTAAAGAAATTCTGAACGAAATTAAGAAGCATGTACCTCTAGAAAAAATCATAATGCATACAGGCAGAGCACAGACAGTAAAAGTGAAATGTCTAGACGAAGTTATTTATAAGAAACTCGTCGCTGGTATCAAAGCTAACGATATTTTGAAAATTCAGCATCATTAACTAAAGTCCGAAAAGTTGTTGAAGTTCGTTATTCGAAATGTTGATGTTACGTACGATCTAGAAGACCTTCAAGAAGACCTAAGAAGAGCTAACTACTTCCCGGAAAAGGTAATCCGACTTAGGAAAGCCAAAGGATCAATAGATATGCCTATGGTTTTGGTTCTGCTCCCCATTAGCGAACATAAGTGTCGTATCGGTCCACTAGCAGTTCTAGTAGAAGTCTTCCGAGAGAACAAGAAGTCACTATAGTGTTACAACTGCCTGCGCTTCGGACACGTATCCATGGGGTGCGCAGAAGACCCTCGTTGCAACAAATGCGCAGAGGCACACCAAGATTAAAAGAAAGACCCCCGAAGTGCATAAGATGTGGAGGACAGCACACTTCAAGCTATACTAAATGTCCAAAATATCCCCATGTTAAAAGGATGCATAGTTCCAAGGTGACCACGGACAATCCTTTGCAGCTGCAGTGTCTAAGCTGGAGGAAAAAGGTCTCCACATTAACGACCTACAAGGTATGTATAATCAAATTGGACGAATATGTCATTTGTTTACAAATCTAGGCAAACGTTACCCACAGTTGAGTGGTCTCCTTAAGACCAACTAATTTCATCATGGCTACACGACATTATACTGAGATCAACAAAGGTGAACTTCGGTGCCTGATATGGAATGCTAGGGGGGGGGGGGGTCCACGAAAGCGTATAGAGTTTCACAACTTTCTGATGAAGCAGGAAATCGACGTTGCTTTCCTCTGTAAAACACATCTCAAGCCAAGCCGAGATTTCAAGCTACCCAGTTATTGTGTATACCTAACGATCGTATGACTCCAAACACTACAAGATGTGCCTCTGGTGGTGCTACGATCATCATCAAGAATGGAATTAAACATCAATAATTGGTCTCCAAATCTTATGCAGGTATGGAATCGGCGTCCATCATCATCAATGACGTCTCCCTTGGTGAAGTGAAGTTCGTGGCGCTCTACAGTTCAACTAAACATACTCTCAACGTTAGCGGTCTCAATGAACTCTTCGATAGTGACATTCCAGTTATACTAGCTGGTGACCTTTATGCCAAACATCCAAGCTGGAACTCCAGAACACGGAACTGCAATGGCATAATTCTATACCGGTATATACAAAGTAAGGATGACATCATTGCTGCAGGGCCAGTGGCGAACACTTACTACTGTGACCATTCCCCTATAAGTGACGTGTTGGATATCTAACTGATGAAGGGTTTCTTCAAGCCATACAACATCTTCAGGATTGATGACCTTTCTTCTGACCACAAGCCTGTGGCGTTAAACTTTGACAATGTCAACATCAATTTCAGAGAAGTCAAGCCTCAGCAAGATGGAAGCTTTTCAAAGAAATCCTCAAGGACCATGACTGCCAACTCGATAGAGCAAGCTGTACGGATGACATCGATCAACGAGTTGAAGACATCACCAGGCGAATAAATAGTGCACTGAAGCCAGTGCCTATCCATTGGAAAATAAATCTCCTCATCGAATTGTGCTTACCCCAGGAATCCAACACTTGATCGCAGAAAGAAACAGGACCCGTAGGCTTTGGCAACGTTATCATGTACCTTGGCTAAAAGCCAAATATAACTGTTCGCATTCCTGTCGAATATTCTCTTTAAGGGCTGCGATTGTCTGAGGCTTGTTGGCATAAACCCGCGACTTCAAGTAGCCCCAAAGAAAGAAATCTGGGGCGGTTAAATCGGGCGATCTTGCTGGCCATGCCAAATCGCCAAAACGGGAGATTACGCGACCAGGAACGCATCCTTCACGATATCCATTGTGGCTCGTGCTGTGTGTGCGGTTGCACCGTCTTGTTGAAACCACATGTTCACCAAGCCCAGCTGGCGCGACACGAGCAGGAAATCGACGCCGAAATGCACGCTGTGTTAACACCACCGACCGATTATTGGTCAAAAATATCGACACAATTATTCCACGCTCTTGCGGAGTATAGCGTTCCATTGCTTATCTGTTTGTATTCTGCAGCTGTCTAGTTCACAAATGTCAAATATGGTTGACGTACGACGCCATTTGCAATAATTGCGCCATCTTCCGATAGAGTGATTAATTTTGCGCCACTCTGTATAATATTACCAAGTATTATAGCTTTTGGTCCAGTAGTTTTTTTATGGCCATGTCAAAATGGAACTTTAATTATAAAGACCCTGTATATCCCTGTTTGGCTAACTGACTCATCGATACAAGGTTAAATCGCGCATAGGGAGCATAAAGCGCATCACGTAAAGTTAAAACTGACCCAGTGTTTAACGGGACATTCGCGATTCCTATACCAGTGGCAGTAATTGTTTTCTTGGGGTTTGCTGTGTGAATATCTCTATGGCAGCTTTGCATAGACGTAAAGAACCTCTTGTCCTTAATGACATGGAAGGAGCTGCCAGTATCCACTATCCATTCTTGCAAGTTTGCTACAGGTTTCTGCCTCTTGGCTTTGCTATCGCGCTTGCGAGATTCACGCTTTGGACGTGTGGCGCGTACATTACGTGGAGGCAGTTGCTGGGGAGCGCGAACTTTGGGGAGGCCGGATGCTGGTGAAAGCCACTTAGAAGGGCAAACAGACCTCACATGTCCTCGGCCACCACAATTGTAACAGGTTACTCCTGAGCGCTTTTAGGTACCAGAGGGAGAAGGTGGCATCCGAGCAGGCATTGTAGTGACGCAAGAGGCAACGCCAGAAGAGCGTCCACGTGAATTATCTTTGAACACAACGCTCAACTGGCTATGAAAAGCTTCGAGGGTCATGTTAGGGTCTGTCTGCACTGAGAGCCTTAAAGGCCTATAAGTCGAAGGCAAACCAGCTACCATGTGCTCAATTAACGTCTTGTCATCTTTAGGTAATGGTACGGCACCCGCCTCCGCACAGATTTGCAATGCAGGCGCTACGTATGCATTAGGGTCATCAGTATCATAGAAGCTAAGAGCTGAAAGGCATCTCATAACTTCCGCCTGAGTCACAGAATCAGGTCGGGCATAACGCCAACGGATGGCTTCCCATATGGAAAATGGATTGTCATCCTGCAACATGACTACAATGTCATCATCTACCATGCTTAACAAATAATGTCTTACACGTGCCCATTCCATTCGAACAGTGGATCTCTCTGGATCCAAAATCGGTAAGAAAGTCTTAGCATGTACATATTTGTCTAATCCCTTTGATTCCAGAAACGCTAACGTACAATACTTCCGTTGGTGAAAGTTAGCGCTGGTGGTCTTAGGGATCAAAGGAAGACTCAGCCATAGTTGGACACAAAATAAATTCCAATTCCACTAACCACGCTCTGCTACCAGTGATGAGGCGTATAGGAAATCTTAAAGTGGAATTTATGGCTAGGAATGAGTCGACACACACTTTAATAGTAAACAATAAAATATTTTATTAATGACAGTAAAAGAAACTAGAACGCAAAACGTATTCTATGGTTAAACATGGTAGAAGTTAAATTATATGCTAACAAAAGAAAATATGAATTCTAGTACTCACAGTGTCTCGCACTAGTATTAGTACAAAATGAATAAATTACTCAATGGAGTGGTAGTACAGCCGCGGCGACTCGCAATGCACAGTTAACAGCCTAGATGCATGGTTCTGCAGATAAAATATTCGAATATGGAGAAAGACAGCAGAGATTGTACCGTCCGAACGAAATAGGCTTCGTAGCCAAGCTTAAACATGATGAAATTGCAAACAAACGAGCGACGGGTCGAAATAAACATTAACACGCATGAAACGTGGAGACCACATCGGCAGACAGTAATTGCAGTTGCGGAAGCAATAAGAAAGAAACACTAGCAAAGTGAGAGGCCATCGTGGGCTGCATAATGGAGAGAAAGAAATGGACAAATGTAGTCGCAAGACCAATGGGGAAAGATGGCCAAAGAATTACTGCGCCATTAAAAAAAAATAGAATACTGATTGCGCAACAATCAGACAGTACAACATCTCGCGACCGAGTTAATTTATTGCGAAGGAAATCGCCGCGCGAGACCAAGAACACGCATCACGCACGTTTCGAAAAAAGAATTTTGCGACAACAATGGTCCACGCGCTACAACAATGAATTGCGTAATTCTAATTACAAACTGTGAATAAAAATAACATTTTTAAATGATAAAAAAATATTATAATCCACTTCGAGACTTAGTGCATAAATTTGCGATTTCCCGAACACGATTGCATAGGAGTGTCGCTTCTGTCTTTCCTTATTCTGTGGGTCAAGGGTTTTTCTGAAGTATTTTGTATCGTAAAAAACGAATTTGTTAATTTAAACTTCCTGTCACATCATAATTCCTTGTTATTAGGAGATAGAGGTGTGGAACTTTTAAAGTTTTGAACTCAATTTTATCGATGAAGACAAAGAGATAGAGAGTGAGTCTTGCAGACAGTCCTATGGAGGCAGAGTCTATGAGTCTGTATTTAAAAATATTGGATTTCTGCAAAAGGTCCACACTTTCAGGCAAAATCATCTTTAATCATCTATCTAAACGGTTGGATCAATTGAAAAAAAAACACCAAGAATAAATCATTTCTCGAATATTGTGTATAATCTGAATACAGGATGAGGCATTTATTTTGAGACAACTGAATATCTCGGAAACTAAGCATTGTATGAAAAAATGTTCAAAATCAAAAGTTTCGCAGAGGAGCTGGGGGAGGGGGTAACTTTGAAATCTTAAATAGGAACCTCTATTTTTAATGGCATATTCAGATGTACACAATATTCGAGAAATGTTTTATTCTTGGTGTTTTTTCAATTGATAACCGTTTAGGAGATCCTTGAGGCCCTGAAAGTGTGGAACTTTTAAAGTTTTGAACCCAATTTTATCGATGAAGACAAACAGAAAGAGAATGGGTCTTACAGACATTCCTATTCTACTTTTTAATGGTCTTTAAGAATCCGAAATCAGAATTTCAAAAATTCAAAATTTTTTAGTGCACAAGTAAACTTTTGGGGGCAGCAGTCCTATGGAGACAATCTCTACGTGTGTATTGAAAAATATTGTGTACAATCTGAATAGGGGTTCCTATTTAAGATTTCAAAGTTACCCCCTCCCCCCAGCCCCCTTCACAAGGGGGAAGGATAATTTTTTAACCAAGGAATTTCCCACGCGAAATATTTCACTTTTGATTTTGGACATTTTTTTCATACAATGCTTAGTTTCCGAGATATTCAGTTGTCTGAAGATAAATCCCTGACTCTGTAAACCATTAAAAACAGGGGTTCTTTTTGGACAGCCTGTATAGTAAGATTAGTGTTATATAATATAAACATTCCATTATATTTTTACATCTAGACGTGACAGAAAAATAATGTGGGCATTTTTCAGAATCAGCGCATCATTTCACATCAAAAACACCCACATTTGTTTCGGAGGTATGGAAAAAAAATTTTTTTGTTGGGTAGTGGGACAAATTTTACGCTGAAATACATGAGGTGCAAGATGCTCTTTACACCCTTGAAGTTTCAGGATTATTCGTCAAGTACTTTTCTAGATATTCGACAAAACGTCTAATTGGTAGATAGTGTATATCCATTAGTTTAATTTTAAAAATGGAAATTATGAAATTTTTTTAATGTTATAAATTTAACTATGATATTTTTCTTAAGGTGTAATATATTGCTTATATCTTAAGAAAATGTAAATAGGAACAGGAACAATGTTCAATATAAACTTGTCTCTTTCTTGAATGAATACATTGTTTTCATTTCTGTTTTGAGAATTAGAAAATTTTATACAATAAAATACTTTTATTTTAATAAAATATTTAAAACATGAAAGTTTTGGGGAAAAGTAAAGAGGGACTTCAATATTTTACAAACAATTCTGTTGCTGAATTTATCCAATACCAGCTGATATGCCTGGCGTTGCCCGGCGTTGCAATATCCGAATTTGAATTAAGTATGATGAACACATGAAAAATCTTTAGAATTTAGACACTTCGGAAAAACGAAGTAATTCTTTAAAATGCTCGTACTGGCACTTTGTGTACAATTGTATCTTAACTTTTTAGAATGTCAAAGAAAGGCTATGAGTAATGAATAATTTCTGTCTTTATTAAACAAAACTTCATAGACGGATTAAGAGAATTAAGGAACTATGTTTACAGCCCCTTCATCATCCCTCTTCAACATGTAACTGCTTCAATACGCTTCAAGAAACCCGCTTGGTACGCTACAGTAGCGGCCATCAATCGGCAAAAATTGCAAACACTGACCTGGCAAAACACCGGTTTTAAACAACTGGAAATGAAGGTTAAACTGAACTGTAATTTTAAGAAAGTGAAGAAATGGGAGACATTTTTTCGTCCCAAAACAGTGAGGAGAGGGAAAAATTTTAAAAAGTCAGGTCATGCACATGACGACACATTTTTTCCCTGATGGGGTCATTACAGGAAAATGTTTGCCACAGATGAAGGTAAATCAGGGGAGCTACATTATAAGAAAATTTTAAATAAATCTGAACCAATATTTAACAAGTGAAAAATATTGCATATACAAATTATAATTAAATTGATTACATTTCAAATTGATAAACACACATATAAATTTTGTAAATCATTAAAATTGTGGCGTGCAACTCACTTAAAATTTATTCAAATTCAATTTGAGTATAGTTTTGTAATCTTCATTTAAATTGATAAATCTTTCATTGAGCAAAATCGCGATTTATCCCGTTTTCTCAATATTTTCTTGAATATCATTAAAGAAACAGGAGGGGAGTTCTTGTTTTAGCGCGGTCGTTTTTTTGCCTCCGATTTTTAAGAGCTCCAAATCTGAGACATATGTTCACTCCACTGTTGAATCACGTGAGTAGCATCGTGGGGGAAGCTGGAGGAGGATGAATGCAGACCACTGAACTCTAAAACAACAGTTCCACCATATTCTTTAGCTGCCATTTGTATACGACTACAGGTCAGTATTTTCTGTTTACGACACCAGAGCGCGCCACACATTAACAGAACTAAGGCGTCTATAGGAGCGTATAGACATGACCTACTTTATTATTACTAAATAATTAAGTAATAATTACTAGTAATAATAAAGTAGGTCATGGTATAGAGTTGTATTCAGTCACATAGCGTTGTAGCCTGTCCTGAATGTGGTTGTTCAAATTGACAGTATCGGTTTTAGCTGCAAGGATTGCCCTCTCACACAATCAATTGGAATCTTCATATTTTTCAATATGTTTAGATAAATATTATCCAAAACTTCTCTAAAGGAAATTACTACATTAGAAGCACCATATGAAATATAAATATTTTCTTATTATTATTTTCTAGTTATAGGAATTAAGATACCTGGCAGGGGCGCTGCAGTCGCATTACATTTTGTGCCATCTAGTATGTAAAATTTGTACTTTTATATTGTAAATAAAGATTGAATGTTTATTTTCATTTGCTTGATTGGAAATATTTTTAGATTGGTGGAATAAAGATGGCATGTAATCGGCACTATTTGGATGGTTTATTGGATGGTCACAGTAAAAATGTTTTCCACATATCTTGCTGTATTTACTTGGATTCCATATTTTATCCTTACTAGTGAAAATGTAAATATGTATAAAACCATTAATGCATTTGTATAAGTATTAAAAAGAGTTTATACTTTATCTGCCTAATTATTTTAATCCATTTATTTCACCATTTAGAATTCTTTTTTATACTTGGCAAATTAAACAGATATCTTTGGTATCGAATAACTATTCAAATTACATCCTAGGATGCAGCAATAGATGCCGCCACACGTCCTTTTTAGGACTGTTTTACAGCATTTTCTATTGAGGAATCCGCCATTTTACAATATAATAATTTTAAATGTCAATACTAGGTGGCGATAAAATCATAATAATTATAGTGTCAAGTTTCCTATTGGCTCATTAGAGAAAATACTCTCACCTTTTCAGCAAAAACTTCAGTAGCTGCACGCCCTAGAAGTTGTATTCTCTTGTTTAAGACTAATTTCTTATATCTCGCCAAAGTTTTTAATAGAAAAGAAATAGTGATTTCTATTTATTTACTGTTACGATTATTTCAAGCAAAAGGTTAATGTAGATTCAGAAACACGGAGGAAGAATGAATGAAACAAATTTCTCACAAAAAGAATTTTAAGTAAATTAAACAAAATAATTATAAAACCGCTTGCGCATTCGCAGTTAAACATTATTTAGTAAAAATGCTCATATTTCATCAAATATTTAATATATTTATATTCAGGGTGTTGTCTCTACTGTAGTTTGTCAAGTTTCCTAAAAATGGCATTTGCATTGGGTTAAAAGTCCTGCATGTTATAAACAAAATACTTACGAAAAAATTTCGATTTTTTTTTTTTAAAGAAACCTTTATATTTTCATGAATATACGTGCTATTCTCATACAAATGAACACAGAAAAAGAAGTAAAAAGAAGCCTCACTATCATATGCTAAGCTACAACGCATTTCAAGCTTTATTTTTTATAGGGTGGTCCCAAACTCTTCTCGAGTTCAATTTCCAAACAGTTTACCTTATTACGGCAGTGGAAGAGAATACATAGCTCTTTGAAGCTTAGTGAGATTGAAATGATTGCACCTAAAATGTAGAATCAATTAAATGTATATCAACTGGAAATTGATTAAATTTAACAATAACAAACGTAAGTATACAAAAGTAGGTTGCTAAACGTAAATCCGGGTAGTTAACTCATCATAAGCAGCATTCATGGCAGTAGCTGAGAAATCTCCGCGAATGGCTTCAATGGAAAAACAGTAAGAAAGCACAAAATTAGATAACCACGCTTCTATAAATATAATTGCAAGCATAAATAGAGAACTCCCTCAGGCCGCAGAACCACATTAGAAATTCCGCTTTGTTCAACTAATTAATATCATTTTAAAGAAAGTTCTGAAATTTCAACACAGTCAATAAGCGTTAAATTGACTGTAATCGTAAATAAATTAGTTATAATTATTAATCAGAAAATAAATAGGTCCAGGATTAGTAAACGGTAGAGTTTTAATGGAGCTAACGCGGTTTGAAATAACTTCATCATCGGGGCAAAAGACGTCTATAAGGTAACGCGAGCCAGGGCTCCCAAATTTAAGGTCTATGTCCGCCAATCAGAACGAAGGTGGTAAAGATAAAAACTGATAGGCGGGTGAAAGCCAAATTGCAGCAAGTGAAATACATGATTATAAAAATAACAAACGGCTTTAAGGAAAAAGGTAATAAGAGAAATCAGTCATGATTGGATGCTTTAAGGTCTTTTCTGTGTCGCTGATTAATGAAGTTGACAGTGTCCAGGATTGGGTTCTTCTCAAAATCGGTTTGGTTGTTTAGAATCCTGTCCGGGAAGACCTTTGTAAGTCGTCTGATTATCAAGGCTTCATGGGTTAAGATCCTCCTTTGGTAGGCTTCCACCTTGACTATTGACATTATTTCTTCGATGGGCCCATATTGGTGTTTTTGCTTAAGGAGGTGGTCGGCGAAAGCCGACTTACCATCATTTTTCAGCCACGATCTCTTGTGCTCGCTGAACCTCTCCTTTAACGACTTCTTCGTGCAATCTATATAGAAGCAGTCACAAATGGGGCAACTGGGTTTGTACACGCCGCTCTTGGAAAAAATCGGGATTGCATGCCGTGTTCATTCTGTAATTAATGGTGCTTTCAGTTGTAGGCAAGGAATACCAAGGTAGACACTGTGCTAGATGCCTTCAACGAATTCCACAACAACCTGTCGTATACTATGATGAAGGAGACGAACACCTGCATAAATTACCTAGATCTGACCATTCGTAAGTCTTGGAAAGAAGAACCTAGATTCAACATTTCCGGAAGCCCACCACTACTAGCAATTTTACTGGGCTTTCATCTAATCATCCTCTCCAGCATAAGAACGCAGCCCTGGGATACTACTTCAGACGTACGTGCCCTAACAAGTGAAAGCCAATGAAATTCAGCTCGCCTTCGATGTCGCCAGAATCAGCTCCTTCCCAGGCAAGGTGACGCAATCGGTATTCCATTGGACAAAATGCAATCTTAGGAACAGATCACGGACCCAATTAACACCGAACCCAAGACCTATGCTATCTTTACCTATATCGGACCTGAAACCACCTGGGTTTCAAACATTTTTAGAGAGCAAGTCCTTGGTATTGCGTTGAATGAAAGCACATTCTTAATCACAGGACGAACACGGCATACAATCCCGATTTTTCCAAAAGCAGCGTGTACAAACTCAGTTGTCCCAACTGCAACTGCTTCTACATAGGTTACACGAAGAGGTCGTTCAAGGAGAGGTTCAGCGAGCATAAGAGATCGTGGTTGAATAATAATGATAAGTCCGCTTTTGCCTTAACTTATGAAGTCTTAACTTATGAAGACTTCCCAGAGGATTCTAAACAACCAAACCAATTTCGAGAAGAACCCAATCCTGCACACTATCAACATCATTAGTCAGAGACACAGAAGAGACCTTAAAGCATCCAATCAAGGATATCAAAGATTAATTTCTCTTTTTTCCTTTATCCTTAAAGCCATTTGTTATTTTTATAATTATGTATTTCACTTGCTGTAATTTGGCTCTTCGCCTGCCTATCAGTTTTTATCTTTACCACCTTCTGATGCCAATCAGACCATATATATGGGAGCCTTGGCTCGCTTACCTTATAGATGTCTTTTGCCAATGATGAATTTATTTCGAAACGCGTCGGCTCCAAATAAACTCTACCGTTTTGATATTCCTAGACCTATTTATTTTCTGATAGTCACAGAAATCCTGACCATAATGCAACTCTTAGATATAATTATTTAGCTGATAATATTTGGCTGAGAACAAAAATACGACGCTAATAAAACTTCAGATGACCAAAACCACAGATAAAGTACGGTTGTTGCATCGCGGCGGGGCTTTGGCGCGTGCCTCAAAAGGAGGCAAACGGGAGAGAAGTTTCTGGAACTCGAAAAGGACTGATGGAAGAAATGACAGCTCGAGGAGACCGACGAGCACGAAGAGAAACGGCGGCCACGTATCGCTACGAAGGTTTCTCCAGCGGCCGACAACGAGGTAAATGGCAACCATACGACTCAACGACGGAAGGCGAGCTCTCAAGTCGAGACGGCGTCAGCAGCGAGCGACCGCCGGGAGCAGAACGAGTCAGCGAGAAACGGCGACGAGGAGTGTCTTGGCAGAAGCATTCGGCCGAGCATGTCATTAACGGCCCGTACGCCATTCCTCCTAAACTACCATTCAACCCGTACACAAATTTGAGGGTACTAGAAGCAGAGTTCTGGATCGAGCATCATTCCCGCGACGGAGGAAATACACTGCTGGAACTACGACATCGGAAGTCCAGAAGTATTTTCCCGTCAGGACTTTTTGCCTATTTTAATTGTGCGGTTGGGAGTTTATTCCAGAGAGAGGCGGCGGCAAACTTACGCGCCATTAGTTTTCTATCCGTAGCAAGCAAGAGACTATTTCTTCCTTTATGAAAAGTACAGCGGGGCAAACTCTGATATTGTACTCTTTTCAAGTTATTTAAAGTGGAACATTCGTTATTGACGAATTTAGCTAATTGTGGTGCTTCATTTATATTTTCCTAGTTCCCTTGAGGAGCTTGCTTCAGTTTTATGGATAGCAATTCCCCAACTAATTTAAGTCTAAGACTGTCATTCATCCCGGATAAAGATTGATTTCTTCTAGTCCGTAGGCCATTTTGTTGTTGTCCAAATGGTTTGGCAGAGAGTCGTGAGAGCTCTCAATGCCTCCTTTCCTGCTGCCTTTAACAGCTCGATCTCCATGCCATCAGCACCAGGTGCTTTGCCATTTAAAATCTGATTCATTGCCCATTGAACTTCAGACTCCAAAGGGGGTGGTTCTTGGGTGAAATCTCTTTCGCTAAATATTTCCCCTACTTCCCTATTGTCTCTGTAGAGGTTTTTGGTAGACTCTATCCATCTGTTTTTGATTTGATCTCTTTCAATCAACTCCTTTCCACAGTTGCTTTTCAAGTTACCCGCTTTGGGAGTAAATTTACCAGTGATTTCACGAATCTTTTTATAGAGATCTCTTGTTTTGCCTTTCTTGTTTGCTTCTTCGATTTGCTGACATTCCTGATTCAGAAATTCTTCTTTGTCTCTTCTTGCCAGCTTTTGGAAAAGGGCATTTAACTTTCGTGTTTCCTGAATATTTCCAGAAGCCTTCATTTTTCTTCTTTTACCAGCTACTTGGATGGCCTCCTCAGAGAGCCACTGTGATTTCTTCCTTCTGCTTACTTTGGGAATATTGTTCTGGCTTCTTCTTTTATACAGTCTCTCAGTTCTGTCCAAATGTCATCTGGTGTTTGGTCATCTAACCTGAGTGCATTGAAGCGATTTTGAGTCTTAACTTTGTACTCTTCTGGGAAGTTTCTAAAGTCAAAACGTGATGCAGCTTTAGTAATACGCCCTGTCTTGAGTTTCACCTTTAATTTGGTAACCAGAAGCTCGTGATCTGTTCCACAGTCTGCTCCTGGAATTCTTTTGGCAGAGAGAAATGCACTTCTCCATCTTCGTCTTCCAATTATGAAATCGATATGATTCTTGTATTTTCCATTTGGGGATGTCCAAGTGTAAAGTCTTCTTTTATGTTGCTGAAAGAATGTATTTGCAATAAACAAGCCATTTTCTTCACAGAAATCAACAAGACGTTCACCTGCACTCTTGTGGTCCTAGTCCGTATTTTCCAATAATGCCTGGGGCTTCAAGATCTCCAACTTTAGCATTCCAATCGCCCATAAGCAGTAAAACATCCTTGCAGGGGATTGCATCCAACACCTCCTGCAGATTACTATAGAAAGTCTCTCTTTCTTCCTCCTCGGCATCAGATGTTGGAGCATACACTTGGACAATTGAGATGTTTACAGGGCTTCCTGTAATTCTAACAAACAATATCCTGTCACTCACTGGCTTGTATCCCATGACAGCATTTGCTAATTCCTTTTTCATGATGACCGCCACTCCATTCCGACAAAGAGATTCGTTACCTGAGTAGTACACAGTGTATTTGTCTGAGTTGAAGAATCTCCTTCCTGTCCATTTCAATTCACTTACACCTAGAATTACTAGTTTGGTTCGTTCCATCTCTGCCTTCACGATTGCTAGTTTTCCTTGACTCATGCTTCGAACGTTCCAAGCACCGATTATGTGCGACTGTGCGAAACGAGGAGGTCTCCTGCCATACCTGGTCACATCAGAGAACAGATTTCCTGTCGGCTTTGATCTGTTCCCATCATAACAGCCAGGTCCCGTCAAGGAGTCCTTTCGTTCTTCCCCAATAGCCATTGAGGTACCTTCAGACCTGGGGGACTCATCATCCAGCACCATATCGACAACTGTAGGTCTACTGTCCGTAGCATTTACTTGGCAAGAGTACAGAAGTGGTTTGCCATTGCCTTCTTCTGGACTTTTCAAGGTTTACTCTTTAAAAGTAGCCCTCCTCTTTAGTCACTCTGCTTTACAGCAGAGAGTCCAGTCCGCACCACGTGGAGGCGAGGTAGGACACTAGGTAATTGGCCCGGCCGGTTCTACACATGTTCACAAATATTTAGCGTGTGGGTCTCCTTCCAGTTTAAGGTACCCATTACCCTTTATGGGCCAACCTTATTCAATATATCCGAATTTATTTTGTTCACAACGTCATTTTTGGTGCAAGAATCGCTCTTTGACATAGCCATTGGTTGTCATTAATATTATTTTTAAGTCTGGGTAAACGCTCGCAATTAATTCCGAAATACTCTACACTAATTTACAAAATCACCCGTTAGTGTCACACAGGCCTCGACATCAGTTTCCAACTGGCCATCTGCAATTTTTAATAGTGGGTCCGCAAAGTTTCCAGCGTTAATGTCAGATGCACTCTCGTATTTGTTGTTAAGGTGAATTTTGTTATGCTTCCCCATAAACTTGACGTCTTGAGAAGTTTTCGTCTCCAACTGTGCCCTTTTGAATAACTGATAGAGTTTGGCGGAAGTCACCAGCCAGCAAATCCTAGACCGTTCGATTTAGAGCTTCTATAGCTTTTTTGTGCGACATAGTACTTTCATCCCACACTGATAGCTTGCATTGTCGCTATTGCGCTATTTCTATTAAAATTGCAGATGGGCGATCTTCCTGAGCGAGATTTGATGGTAATTTTAGAACTGAATGCGCCGTACGGCCTCCATTCCGCAACGTGGCGGCTATCCCAGAGAAAGCTACAGCAATGTTTTTATCATTTCTTACTTGCACCAACAATAAATTTAACAAGAATGTTTTTCCAGTTCCTCATGGTCATCTAGAAAGAAAACTACACCTCTTCCAGATTCTACACACACCGGCCAATGAATTAGATACCTTCGTTCAATATGGTATTGGCCCTCCTTTGGCTGTAATTACAGAACATACGCGGTTTGGCATGGACTCTACAAGGCGTTACAATGCAGGTAAGGTAATCGCAGACCATGCATTCGTCAGAGAGACCTTCAGGTCCTGCAGAGTAGACGGAAGCGGATGCCTTCGACGAATGTCTCTTTCCAGCATGTCCCAAACATTCTCAATCTGGACTTTGCTCTGGCCACGGCAGATGTTGCAACTCAGTTTCATGTTCAGAAAACCACTCCTGAACAATTCTTGCTCGATGGATAGTAGCATTGTCGTCCATGAAGAACCCGTCACCATTTGGTACAAATGCACCATTGCAGGATGGACTTGATCTGCAACAATGTTCAGGTAGTCTTTGGCTTTCACCCGACTGTCGAGGAATATCAGGGGACCCTTGTCATACCAAGAAAACAAGGCCCATACCATGACACCTCCTCCTGCAGCTTGAAATGTGTTCACAATACATGAGGGGTCCATCGCTTCATGGGGCTACCGCCAAATTCTCTGCCGGCCATCGGTGCAAAACAATATGTAACGTGACTCATCCGACCACATCACCTTTTTCCAGCCGTCTACTGTCCAGTCACACCGTTCTTTACACCACTAAAGAGCGGTGCGACACAAGGGGCTTCCTCACTGGCATGCGACTTTCCATGCCTATTCGCTTCAACTCTCGGCGCATTGTTCTGGAGGAGATAGGTTGCGGTGATCCTTCATTGAAGTCTGCCGTCAAGTTGCTCCATAGTGGACCTTCGGTTTTGCCGCACAATCCGTCTCAGACGACATCGGTCCCTGTCTGTGTTGATTGTTTTTGATGCACAATTCTGCCGTTTCGACAACTCTTGTGGATTCCGTTTCCACACACTGAACACCTTGGAGACCTGACTTTTTGAGATACCAGTCAGTTGTACTGTCCTGGAAATCGTAGCTCCAGCTAGACGGGCACCCACAATAACTCCATTTTGGAACTCAGACAAGTCTGCTGTTTTCCCCATTTTGCTCAACTTGAGCAGCTGCAGCTTGTTCTTACCCTGTACCTGCAGCTTGGAATGAGCATGTACCTCACATGATTGCATTCATTTGCATATCACAATCGTTTCTGACCTGTGACCCGCTTTACATATCAGTACAGTAATTCATCACGGGTTTCTAATTCACTGGCCAGTGTGTGTTCTTGACGTAACACTTGGTCAAAGACTCGTCTTTGTTCTGGTATTAAGCGGAGTACCAATTCGGCTACTTGCTGCTGCAAAGATGGGATATCATAGTTTAATTCCCGTATTATTTCATCACCTAATTCATTTGCGTCTATTCGTCGAGGGCTAATCATTCCAAAATCGCCTAACCATTGCCATTACTTTGTCTTCAGTTTTTCCAAGGGATTTGTTATAAATGTATTCATTGAATGTCATTGTCCGCGTGTGTCTGCTGTAGCCTTCGCAAAATATTTTCCGCCATGTACTCTTTGTATTTGTCCCACAATTCTTGGGGATTGGAAAGTCCGCAAGATGATATCAGAGTTGCATAAAGGTCTCTGAGTTTGCCTAGTGATTGACACACTTCACGGCTTTCTCCATGGTTTCGTCCCATTGATTATCATACTCTATCAGATGCAGAGCTTCACATACCTCTGTGTATGCTGTGCATTCCTGGCCATTGACAATTTTAAGATCCCGAACATGGTGCAGCAGCAAACGTAAACAGAAACATTCAAAATTTCCACTACTTTCTTGACGTGTTCCAAGTGTAACAGCGGGGGACGTCGGCATTTAAAAAGTTTTTGCAAAACAGTCGGTCTGATAAAGCTGAAAGAATGCTGTTAATGTTGTTTTGGGCGATGATGAAACTCTTTCTTGGAAGTTGCTCTAGTTGAAATATACGTGCTCTCCGTTTTCCAAGTGTACGGCATGGTGACTAGCAGTTGGATGTCTCTCGTGTAAGGGAAAACCAAGGAGCCGTCACGCTGCCTCGTTGCTGCTGACATAACGCCCTGCTTGAGGGGTTTGTACTTCATTAATGGGATGTGTCATACCTTCATTTCTGAGGTTAAATTTCGCCTGATCACTTCCGTTATTTATATACTTGCATATATATTTGATTGCGCGTACAGATCTGCAGGTTTCTATATTAATATGAGCATTAAACATTTTACAAATAATGGCCGAATACGGGACAATCCAGCTGTTATCTAAGGTCTCGAACGCTCCAGTGCGAGTCTTAATAGTAACTTTCCTACCACCATATTCCGGTGCTCTGCGTCTGTATAATGGGTAGCCATTGTCATTGTGTACTGTTTCGTTTAGGATTTTTTTTTACATTTTCCTTCTTTCATGCATGGCGATGCTGGATATCGTGTTCCACAGAGACCGTAAACCATGTTTCGGACTATGGAATCATACAATTCATTATCTTGTACCTGATCCGGAATCTCGGCGCTTATTAAGTCGTTTATTTGGAAGGGGCGTAATTTCTCTTTCAACCATATTAGAATGTGCACATGTGGTAGTCCTTTTTTTTGCCACTCACTGGAATGCATGAAACACTGTACCCCTCCGAATATTTTGCCCTTGGTAATTACATTAATGAATTTCTGAACTTTTGATCTAAATACTCTGGCAACTAAATCGTGTGTATCGGTACTTTTTTGGCCAGGCATTTGCTCTTCAGTTATTTCTTTCCACGCGAGATTACAGGTAAAAGTAAAAAATAGATCAGGTCTGCCGTAAGTTCATACAGAGGCGAATGCATCTTCTGTGTATTTGTGCAGGTAGCGAAGGTTGTGTTTATTCTGACTGCACTTAAGACCAGTTATCAGGCCGCGCACCACACAATATTGCAATAACTCGCAAACGTAAAACAAGTCTTTCAAGAGTATCTTCTAAAGCACAAGCGAAAAGATTAGCTCGATCACTAGAATCTTGGAAGATGCTGCACTGTGAATGCAAGAAGAAGCAGAGCGCCAGGCCGCTTTGAGAACCGCTGAATCCTCGTTTCAGATGCAGCAAAGGCGAATTGAACTGGCGGTGCGTCAGGCCGCTTTGAGAGCCAACGAGACACCTCAGCAAAGACGACTTTTAGAACTTCCGAGACGGCTGAAAAAAACGCAGCACCGTTAAACGAATAGGCTGCGCGTCAAGCGCGCTTAAGGGTCTCCGATTCACCTGTTCAGAGTCAACTTCGGCTGGAAGAACAAGCAGAACGACAGGCTGCTTTAAGGGCGTCTGAAACACCGGGGCAGTCACAGGCGCGTAGATATGAAAATGTACATCTCCAAGCGGAACGGTTGGCGAAATTTTCAAAGAAACAAATGGTCTATTCTTTATTATGGTCAAAATGATGCGGCATTTGATCCCTTCATTGATTATAGGAATGACAGGTCAGTTCTTATCGGACTAATGGACGAGGTGTGTCGCTTTTGTAGTGCTTTAAAATGGAAAGATGAGACCTAGGCATGTGCCGTTCCAATGGCAAAGTTTCCCTTCTTTTAGTCGTTGAGCCAGAAGAGCCTATAAAAACTCTCTTTTTATATGACGCTGATAATTCAAAGCGCTTTTTAAATACGATCAGGAAATACAACTCATGTTTCCAAATGACATCTTTTGGTGTGGACCAGAGACAAGTGAAAGAAAGAGACTGGCAGTGCTCTATTCATTTCGCTGAGCGCTACTGGTGCCAGCAGAAGTGCAGCATTCGCCATGTTACGATTGGCAAAAACCTAAGGCGGCATATATTCTCAATGTATTTCAGCTGTTTTTGTAGATGATTTCTGGAAGTATTAGTAAGCATAACCTGTTTTTTGACTTTTTTTTACAAAAACTTTATTGCATTAACTAACGATAACGCATACTTTTTTAATAACTCCAAATAACTGATTCAATGCCTAAAGAATTTTTAAAAGACAAATATTTTAAAATTTTAAATTAAAAGTAAAGGAAGAAATAATTCTCAGTTCAATAAAATAATCAATTTATTAATCCACATATTGTAATAAGCAATTGTTTGCGATTGTTTCACATCGGCCTCGACAGCTCAGTGGTTGCGTTATCGCCTCTGATGCCCGAGGACGCGGGTTCGACTCTGGCCGAGGACGACGAGGATTTTCTCCCTGAAGTGAGATCACGCCTGAAGTGAGGCCTGAAGTGAGATCACGCACTTCCTCCGGAACGGAAGTAAAGATGTTGGTCCCGTGTAGTGGTTTGCCGGCAACACGTTAAAAAACCCTTGCAAGGCAAAATTTGCCGCTCCTATAACCCTGTCCTGAAATGACCATAAAAGTTGAAAAGGACATTAATACCAAACAATTCCGATTGATTCACATGCATTGCCTCGGGTGATCAGCTGTTTCTTGCCAATCCCAATATGGCGGCGCGAAGGCACCACTAGAGGGGACGTAACTCTTGCCAGTCTCTTTCTTTCATTTGTCTCTGGTGTGGACCGAGAGTTAATAATCCCCGGATTTTCGCCAACATTTACTGTACAAGGGCAAGTTTATCATAGAATAAGTTCGCTTTTTCCAGCTGATAATGAACAGTATAAATTTTTTGCAGGTCTATTTTATGGGTGACGAAGAAGTTGAAGTAAACCGTCGCTGCCAATTTACCCTGGGAGTTGAAAGAAATACAGTGTAAAATATTCACACAATGTTGCATGAACAAAACATCTTAATAAATGTATTTAAAACAGCTTTAGAGAACCTGGCTCAAGAGGATCTGATCCTCCTACAGATCGGACTCCGCGAGGAGAGCACGAAAGGCGTTACAATGCACCATTAATTAATGAAATTGTTGCCGTAGTTAGTGGCGATCAATTCTCCTCAAGGGATATTGTCTTGCGAGCACATGATAATACGTTGCAACGGGTAACCGATACTCACAAGTTTTATGATGGCCTGTAATATCCATTGATTTAGAGCAAGGGACAAGAGGGATATCATTTTGGAATTCCACTGAGTAACCCTGTAGCATAACGGCCTGTTCCGAACAAAAAAGTTTCGTGTATGGATTTTTATGCGTATCATATCATGTTGCGAGAAAATGATTTTAATCTGTTAATCAGTAGATACAGTCATGGACACAGAACAGAGCACTTCATACCCCGTAGAGTTCCTGAATTCTATCGAGTTGTCAGGTGTGCCCTCACATAAGCTCCAATTGAAATTAGACGTTCCTTTCATGCTCATGCGAAATTTAGATGCTCCTCGATTATGTAACGGGACGAGGCTTCGTGTGACACACCGTGGGCGGAACATAATTGGTGCCACTATTATCACAAGCGTTGGAAAGGGCAAAAATGTAATCATCCCTCGAATCCCTTTAATTCCGACAGATCTTCCGTTTCAATTCTAAAGGTTGCAGTTTCCTATTAAGCTTAGTTTTGCTATTACAATCAACAAAGCGCAAGGGCAAACATTAGAGATAAAGGCGTAGTACCATGCTTCTCTCATGGCCCAGTGTATATTGCATGTTTGCGTGTGTCCAATGCCCATACAACATTGTTTAAAATAGCGTCTTTAAATAGTGCTCTGTTTGGTGTCCTGATCGGTGTGTGCTATATCACTGACTCCTTGGCTTCCCCTTACATGATAGACATCTTGATTGATACCATTACCATCCAATTGTAAACGATACACAACTGATAGTTACTTCCCAATTGACCACGCGGGCAAACCCGCGGGTAACTGCTAGTAGAATTATACGAGGGCATATTGAAAAGTAATGCCTCCATGGCTGTAACTTTTTTAATTTTTAACCGATTTTCAAAATTCTTTTTATATCTGGTACTTACATTTGTCCTCTATGTAATGCACTATTCACTTTTCGACATAGTCCTCATTCGGTCCTAGTGTCGACAACAACCCCGGATTTCCTCTCCGACGGGTTCACCCGACTAGTCACGCGTTGGCGCAATACATGGAAAGGGATGGGGACTATGTCGAAAAGTGAATAGTTGTCACATGTATTTTCCGAAGAAAATCAGGTTGAAGAATCGTAGAGGGGGGGAGTCGCGAAGAACAGGCGAAAGAAAGCGCGTCTACTGGAACACGAAATTCTTAGCAGACTCTCGCTCCCCCCTTGCATTGAGTGGTTGGGCCGGTGAGGCGAATGAGAGAAAAATCACTGGTTACGAAGGAGGAGAGAGGAGCCCTGGATCTCGTGGAAGTCGGATGGAAGATAGGCAAAGGGATGGCTCGCATGGAAGTGGCTATAATGGACTTGTGAGTTATGCGGCGAGGCGACGGAATCGGCCGAAGGAGAGTCGCACGACAGCCCGCTTCTCCGAACTGTTTGATGAGAGGGGGGACGAAGTTGGCAATGCAGTTGGCATAGCAGTGAGCGCTTCTCAGGGGAACGTGGAATTTTCCTCTGTGCCTATCAGAGCTGTGTCTAGCGTGTTAGACAGCTCGGAAACTTCGGACGATAATATTGCACGGAGAAATGTTATTGTTTCTAATGATATTTCCAGTTTGATAGCGGCCGGCGAGACGCCAGATTTCTCTTCAGCGGCGAGTGGAGCTCTACCTCGGGTAGTAAATGGATGTGTTCCCGTCAGCGAAGCGAGTGCCGTGGAATTGGAAAGGAGTGCAAGTTTCCAGGGTAATATTTTATTCTTTAACCAAGAAGTTGTTGCACTAAAAAGCATTGGGAGTAATTTCATGAATTGGAATTATTTATCAATATCAATGTTCTGAAGCAAGTTTTGGGAAGCAAGTTTTATTGAGGAGCAACTACGTATAATTGGAGTCTTCCCTCTGGGTTTAGTTAAATATTTAGAAGATGGTTTCGGAGCTCTAATGCCATATTCCGGTTAGAGGAAACCGGTACAAATTCCTTTTAAGGATAAGTTAGTTCTCTTCAAAGATAAATATTTATATTGGATGTTGCAACTGTTTCTTGGTACATGTAATATTTATTGGATAATTGTTTGGATTAGGTTATCCCGTAAGTACATAGGGTTTATTGCGTATTGATAACCCTCAACGAAGTGTCTTCTAAGATAATTGATTCATAAGTGACTTTAGCTTATTTGACTTCCTCCTAATGTTGAAGAATTTTATGTTTCATGGATTTTGATAAGTCACCGCTCACATTGATTATCTGTTTCTTACGTTGCTATCCATTTTTCCGTAGAAACGAAAATAGAAGATCTGACCAAGGCTGTGTCACGCTTCGAGGAGGGGTTCCTAAACCCTGTCCGTTCTTCCAGAATTCGGCACGTTCGGTGGATTCACGAGTGCAGCAGTGTTCTACATGATGATGTGTGTTAACGGCGTATTTACCACTTCGTAACCGATGGCGGGCGATTAAGGATTTAATTTACGTTTCCACTGCTAAGAATTCTGCTACTATTAAATGTTTTTGTTTTCAATTACCATATTCTAATATGGCTGACAAGTGATCAGCATTGCACTTGAAAGTGATTTATTTTATGTTCAATAAACTTATTTCATTATTAGCGTTTATTCACTATCCTGTCTTGTTTTTCCACGTGACAATAGTGCATTACATAGAGGACAAATGTGAATATAAGATACAAAAAGAATTTTGAAAATCGGTTTAAAAATAAGAAAGTTACAGCCATGGAGGCATTACTTTTCAATATGCCCTCGTATATTCAGGATCACGATCGAAGAGTCGATTTATTCCCCCTCTAATGCATGATTTTGGCTACAGTCCAAACTTTTTAATAATCGTACAATGTAACAAATTCTAAAAAACACTACTTCAACTCGGATTACCAGCTCGTAGTAGATCATTCTTGACGCAATGGACGGGGATGTAATAAGAGAACGAAGCCATGACATAAGCGTTTTACAACGCCTTAAATCAAACAATGAGAAACCTAAGAGATCCTGGAAGAATAATGGGAGGGCAGTCGGTTTGCTCTCAAGAGATTTTCGCCAAACCCTTCCAATTCCTAGGAATATCTGCAGATGAACTCAGTGCTTGCCTCAGTGACCCACCAATTGGAAATTTGTCAAACAAAAAATTAATTACTAATATGAGGGTGCGTATTCTTGGTGAAAACACTGTAAAATTTGTAAATAACTACATGCACTCAGTCTTGGAGATGAAAAATTAGCCAGTTGCGTCAGGATTAATTTCTCTCTCACCTGATTTCTGTATACTGTAAGAAATTATTCATAAAGTGTTCCCGAACATAGCAACAAAAATTGAGGACCGACAGTGGCTTTGCCAACATAAAATTCTTGCACCAAAGAATAAGAATGTAAATAAAATAAATGACATTTTGCAAGAGTTGCCAAGATCTTGCACTGCATACAAATCTATTGACACTATTATGAACCAGGAGCAAGCTGTTAATTAACCCACAGAATTTTAAAATTCATTGGACCCCCCCCCCCCCCGGGCGGGTCACCCCATAAATTCAATGTGAAAGTAGGTCCAGTAGGCTTGCCAACCCTCCCGGATTGCCCGGGAGTCTCCCGGAATGAGAGACAATCTCCAGTCTTTCGGGCAACCCCTGCCCGGGAGGTAGAAATCTTCGGGAATTACGTTTCAAAATTGACAAAAGCGTGAAATAAATTAACGTTTGATATACACTGGCTGGCAAAAAAAAGTCACGATATCAATTTACACACACAAATTCTGAAATAGGAAAAAAAGCTGACGTAGGTAGAAAAGTTGCATGTTAGCGCACACGACAACCTTCAAATAGTGAAGAAGCAGTGTGCAACTAATCATTTGAAATCAACCATGTCTGACGAAGTAACACGCGGTCGCGGAAAAGACGCTTCGGAGTTCAAGAAGGGCCAAATTATTGGACTGCACCAAGGGCTGAAATCCTCCAAGGCAATTGTTGAAACCACCGGCATCCGATTGCGAACCGTCCAGCGTATCACTAAATCGCGGAAAGAAATGGGCGAACAAACATCCTCGCGGAAAAAAGGTGTGGTCAGAAACGTTCCTCAACAATCGTGATCGCAGATCATTAAAACGATTGGTAAAATGTAATCGTAAAAAAAACAGCCTAGAACTTACAGAAAACTTCAATACAGGATTCAAAACAATTTCCACCCCGAAAATAAGACGAGAACTACGAGGACTGGGCTTAAACTGTTGTGTTGCGACAAAAAAGCCTTTCCTGCGACTATTCGGAAAAAGAGACTGCAATTTGCAAGGAGTATAAAACTTGGACCCCTGAGCAATGACGGAAGATTATGTGTCCAATGAAAGCCGATTAACTCGCTTCCAACATGATGGTCGCATCAGAGTTAGAAGGGAAGTCCATGAAGCAATGGACCCTTCATGTACCGTGCCCATTGTTTAAGCCTCTGGAGGAAGTGTTATGATCTGGGGTTGCTTCTGCTGAGCTGGACTAGGCTCAATAACATTGTGCAGCGATAAAATGAAGTCTCCAGAGTATCTGAGCTTATTGAGTGACCATCTTCTACCCTCAGTGCACTATTTCTTTCCCAAAGGTGATGACAGAGAAACTTATAATATTGATTGTAAAACTCTACAATAAAGCATTGGTGTTTGCTTAGTAGTCGACTGGTAACCGTTTTACTCCTTAAAAAATAACAATGATAAAGATGTTAATGGAGTCTTTGGAAATTATAAACGATAACTTGCAGATTGTATTTTTAGAACTTCTTTATCACTTGTTACATCATCATAATTCGACCATTGTTGATCGTATTTCTACCAATAATAAGCCATAAATTTGGTCGACTTATGATGATGTAACAATGCATGACTTTCAGTTGTGAGGCTTTCTTTCAAGGAGGTGTTGGTAGTGGTATGCCTTCATGATTAGATAACTCTTTTTGGGCTGAAATAGCATATACAGCCGTGTATATAAGAAATCGCTGTCCAAGTAGAACTCTAAATGGAAAGACACCAGAACAAGTTTGGACTGGTAGAAAGCATAGTCTTCGACATCTTCGCGTCGTTGGCTGCAAAGGTTGGGCAAAGATTAAAGTTTTTCAGTCGGGAAAGTATTGGGCGGACAGATCCGTGGAAGTCGTATTATTATCGGGATATTGCAACGAAAGAAAATCTTATAAATTAATGAACTTGGCCGATAAAACCTTGTTATTTTCAAAGATGTCAGATATTATGAAGCTGTGTTCCCCTTCAAGCGATGGAAAAGGAGGATAATGAAGTGATTTTGCCAAATTATGAGGAAAGCTATGATGACAATCATGATCAGCCTCAGCCTGAAGTAGAATGCACTGGTGACATGCATGTGCAAAAAGATACCCAAAATGGAATCAGCGAAGAACACGAAGAGTAATCACATGTACGATTTTTAGAACCGGAGCTTGCACCTAATACACAAAATCAAGCTGCATCTAGCACTTGTCTGAGACGGTCTAAGAGACTGACGAACAAAACCTGTTGTTTCCGTGAAGATGATTCCGATGATGACCAATTACTGCTATTTCAAGGCAATTCTGTTAGTCAAATAACTGTGCAGGAGGCATTAAACAGCCCCGAATCAGAACAATGGGGAAATGCAATGAAAGAGGACTTGAATAGTTTGTACGAACACTCGAATAGGTTCCCGTTAATGTGATCGGGTCAAAGTGGGCATTATGTAAGAAGTTTAATCAAAATGGTGATGTTAGCCGTTACAAGGCACGCTTGGTTGCACAAGGCTTCACGCAAAAATCGAATAAGGATTTCCATGAAGTTTTTAGCCCAGTATTGAAGATTCAAAGTTTAAGAGCATTATTTGCCATTGCTTCAAGAACAATTGGATTGTTCGTCAGTTGGATGTGACTATCGCCTATCTCTATGGGGATATTGCTGAAGATATTTATATGCGACAACCTCCAGGCTTCGAGGACAAGCAGTACCCTAATGCATTATGCAAATTAAACCGATCATTGTATGGATTGAAACAATCCGGGAGGCAGTGGAACATAACAATCAACAATTTTCTAAAGTCCATTGGGTTCAGACCTACTTGGGCAGATCCATGCGTTTATGTTAAAGAAATGCCTGAGGATACAAAAATAGTAATCAGCCTTTATGTTGACGATATGCTACTATTTGAGACATATATAGATGATATTAATCAAGTTAAAGAAGAAATAGAAAAAAGGTTCAAAGTAAAGAAGAGAATGAAGTTTCAACAATTATTGGTGTACAAGTGACAAAAGAAGAGAATGGAGTTTACTCCTTGAGTCAATCGAACTATATATCGAAGCTAATGGAAAAATACGGACTAACTGAAGCAAAGACAACCGTGTCACCCCTTCCCGCAGGAGTTGTTTTAGAGGATATTACCAAAGACGATACGAAAGGAAGACCGGACAATCCTCTGTTTTAAGTGATCCGTGCAGTTTTCTTCGCGCATCACGTCATTTGATGTACTTTTGCTCCTTACGTTGGAGGGCGTAATTATCATATATTAAAATAAGGAGAAATGATGTTTATTATTCAAATAAGTTATGTATTTAATAAATAAATAAAAAGTACATGTTGCATTCCGTAAACGTTGTTCCTTTTATTATATCGAAACTGTGTGAAATCGAAACTAAAAGTGTTTGTTTCCACTCAGCTTTTCGATTGTCTCATAACGGTTGATAATCATTTCGAAAAGCAATCTGCAGCTGATTCAAATGAAATATGTCATTGGGATGCTGGTGTGCAGCTCCAGGTTGTTTTAACAAACGAGTATATATGCATAAATCATTGCTGTCATGCTAAGTTCTGTAATTTTAAGCTTTTATATCCATGAGTTTAAATTTTTGTTTGCCTAAGTTTCTATTGTTTTGTATTTTGGTTTGATTCTGTTTAATATATGAATTAGATTGTATTTTTGTTTTGTATTAGTTGTGTGGTGATTATATTTGTTATTTCTTGTAAATTTTTTTTATCCATTCCTGGATGTAATAAATAATTTCTGTCTTACTTTTACTATTGTTGTGCTTACGTTGAAGTTATTACTCACATTAATTATTAATTATATAAATTAATACCTTCCGGTACTTCAATTTTATTGATTTATAAATATAGAATTTTTGTGATATTGTATATAAATATATATTTATACACTTTGATTTTTTTAAAATTTTTTTATTGTTAGTAAATTATTTCTTTAATTATTTAGTGATTGTCCTAAAATTCTGTGTTAATTAAGATGCGTTAATCAATTTAAATTTAACTAATAGTTTTGTTAAATTTAAAATAATTTTTAATCGTACTAATCGCGAGTTAATAAAGTTAGGGAATATCTTAAAACGAAGAGGTTGTTTGAGGCTAATAGAAGAAATGTAAAAAGAAAGGCTGCTTGGAGGTTAGAATTGTTTTTGATCCTTCCGCTAGTTAGTAATGGCGCTAGTTAGAGGCATCATTTTCTCCTATGGGAAAACGTGAATTGTCCGGTCTTCCTTTCTTATCGTCTTTGATATTACCGGGACGAGTGTTTCAGAAGATTACCAGCAACTGGTAGCAGCTCTATTGTATGTCGCAAATACGACGAGGCCGGATATATCATACACAGTGCAGAAGCTGAGTCAATTTAATAATAAACCTACGGAACTTCATTTAAAGATGGCCAAAAATACTTTACGATACCTTAAAGGTACGAAAAATGTAGTTATCAAGTATTTGTCGGAAAATAGAGACATAGAATGCTACGCTGATGCGGACTGAGCATCAGAAAGATCGTAAGTCGATCACTGGATTTATAATTAGCTATTCTGATGGTCCTGTGAGCTGGAAATCAGTAAAACAAAATACATGTATCTCCCTATCCACGATGAAAGCGGAATTGATGCCCATATCCGAAGCGGCCAAAGAAATTTTATGGCTACGAGGTCTATTAGATGAACTGGGCATAAGAGACAAGTTACAACCAGTTCTACTCCACACAGATAATCAAGCTGCAAAAAGTATCCTAGAAGGTATCGGAAGATATGAAAAACGAAAACACGTTGACATTTGCCACAGATTCCTATGAGAATTAATAAAAGATAAATCCATTCAAATCAATAATACGCCAACCGACGAAATGGTTGCAGATTTTTTAACGAAGAACATTTCTGGAAAGAAGCTGAAGAAACTATTATCTACAGGGTGATTCAGTCAATTTCTGACCATTTCAGTACTATGATTTATTGACCCATTAATGTTTAAAAAACTTAGCATTTCAGTATGATATTTTAGGCAGTTCGGAGTTTTTATTCTCATAGAAAAGTCTTGATGATATGCTCAATGTGGCCACCACGAACGTTTTGAACTGCTCCCAGCCGAATGGTGAAGTTGTTCATAACTCTATCCAGGGGGTCTAGGCTGAACTCATCGACAAGCTGTCGATCTCGACAAAATCTAACCGTCGATAAGTGGCAAATTACACATTTATACGCAAGTTTCCACAAGTTTCCACACATTTATCCATGTATACACATAAATACATACATAAACACATACCTGTATACACACTATATTATTATTTTCACAGTTCAAGTTTCATAGCACAAGAGAGTACTTCATGTATGTAAATATTTTTAAACAAGGTTTTGTTAATATTTTTAGAAAATGTGTATTCTTGAGCTATGTGTATTTAGCCTGCAGGCCGGAAACGAAGGAAAAAGATTTTAAGAAATCTGTCGCTAAATTCTGAAATAACGATCGCCAAGTGCATAGTCGACTGCTCTTGAATTGTAGACAAGAATAAGGCAGTTGTCATGGTCAAAGCCTACACTAGAAAATCGACGGTGTAGCGCCTGTACACTGTAGACAAGTCGTGTTCATGCTAGCTCGAATCGACAAATGCGTCATTAACCACGTGACCATCGACGCTTGTCGATGAGCTCAGCCTAGACCCTCAGGATTTCTGCATCAACAAGGGTGCAGCAGTCGACGATGCTTTGTCGCAGCTGGTCTAGGGTTCTTGGTGCTGTAGTGAACACACTGTCTTTATGGAACCCCCAGAGATAAAAATCACATGGCGAACAGATTTTTTGGTAGGGGAATCGACCAACCATGTGCGGACATTTTCGGCAACTTCGGCCGTTCGAACACGAGCTTCGCTCCCGCCTTTTTTCTTGCCTTTAACACATCCTGCCTGGTGCATCTCGACACTTATACTCCTTCCGGAACTTTCTTTGCACGGTTAGAGGTAATTTTGTCTCGAAATACCATTCGACAACCTTGCATTTCTGTTATGTTGATAAAGCGGGCGCCATTTTTCAACAATACGATTTTCATGCAGCGCCGTTGCAACAATACAAACTCCAACTATTTAGAAATTCGATATGGCGCTCATATTCTTTCAATTGTTTATCCCGTCATTCGAGTGAAATCGAGGCCGACGAGATAACAAGGCCTGGAAGCAAAAAAGTCACCTGACCATGAGGGTGCTAGCAACAATCCAACCAGCATTGTCTCCATCTTGGATATTAACAATCGATGTTTTTCCTTTTGTTGGAAAAAACATCGATTGTTAATATCTAAGATGGAGACAATGAAGGTTGGATTGTTGCTAGCACCCCGATGATCAGGTGACTTTTTCGCTTCCAGGCCTTGTTATCTCGTAGGCCTCGAGTGAAATGGTCAGAAATTGACTGAATCACCCGGTATAATAAGATTGGTTTCAGATAGTCACTAATCCTTATATCTTTATCTACAGTATGACACAAAACTTTGGGATATCCCAAACTTTACTGTCACCACGCACATAAAAGTTCCTAAAAATCGGTTGATTTGTAACTATCAGTTCCAAATTTATGGAACTAACATGACTTACTGTATTGTATTAGTCTGTAAAATTGTAAATAATTATGATTTAAACATTGAACTTTATTCAAACTCAAAGTTTACACATCTGTCTCAAAATTGAAGAATTTGTTTCAAAAGTTTGGGATATTTTCGTTTAAATGGTCGGCAAAAATTTATAATTTAAAAAAATAATAAAATTTTATGCAAAATTGGGTAAAACCCAAATTAGAAAATAGGGAATGGTAGGGAAATTTTCTAGATTGCAGCAAATAACACTGGGCAACAAATTTTCAAACTTTTTTGCCTCCGATATGAAAATAACCATTTCTTAATGAGTTGAATGTGCTGAACACGAATATGACCGTGAAAATGCAAAATTGGCTCTAGTTTTTTTTGTAATCTGCAAAAACAATTGTGTACATAATAAAATGACTACCAATAGCTCTGGTCAACAACATTTTTGGTACCGGGGAAGATAGGTGTTCTGGACTAATTTGAGCGTGCTGATTCCAAATCTGAATTCCAAATTTCCCTATCACGTCAAGATCTCGAGTTATAAAAATAGTTTAAATTTTAATGGTAGCCATTGTTTAAATTTGACATCAGGAGACTGTTTTACACCACTGAAACTTAACATCCTGACGTGATAGAAAAATTTGGAGTTCAGATATGGAATCAGCACACTCAAATTAGTCCAGAAAACCTACGTTTGTCAAAGTTGCAGTTCTACTGGATAAATATACACGTTGAAACGTAGAAAATGAACTATATTAAATATCTCAAAAACTAGAGCCAATTTGAAAAAACTGATCTCATATTCGGAATCAGTGCAACAAATTTACCATAAAATGACTTTTAAATGACTGGAGGCAAAATGTGTGTTGACCAGTGTAATTGCAAACGTCTCAAAATGGGAAAGACACAAGTTTCTGAAAAGGACAGAAATGAAATGATTTTTTGGCATTCGAAAGGACTTAAACAAGTTGAAATTGCAAGGAAAGTCAACAGAGGACACAATATCATCAGCAGAATCATAAAAAGATGGCGAGAAACGAAAACTGTTTATGTCAAACCTCGACATGGAGGTCCAAAGGTGCTCAACAAACGGGATTTGAGAAAGTTAAAAGCCATTGTAGCGGGTGACAGTTGAGCTAAAATAAGGCAAGTTGCCTCGGCACTATCGGGGACCATAGGCAAATATGTATCCCATTCGATTAAAACACAGAAGACTAGCAGACATGGACATGAAATCATGCATCACATCGAAAACGCCGATTCTAACAACCCCAGTAGGAAAAAGTCTCGAAAGGGCGAAAGAACACTTTTACTGGAGACCGTTAATGTGGAGCAAAGTTTTGTTCAGTGACGAGTCCCTGTTTTGTCTAGATTTGAATACCAGAAATAGAGCGTGGAGATCCCGTAACCTAGCAGCTCGACCAGCCTATGTGAATCGTCAAGCAAACAACCCAGTCAAGATCATGGTTTGGGGATGTTGTGGAAGTAAAGATGTAGGAGAACTTTGTATCATCAATTCAAAAGTTAATTTCGGTGTTTATTGTGAATTCTTGGAAAGTTATTTGATTCCAAACGCTGAACCTCTCTTTGCAGATGATGATGTTATTTACCATCATGATGGCGCACCAGCTCATAGGTGGAAGAACTAAAGCATATATTCAGAAAAAGGACATTCGTGTTATTGAGTGGCCGGATAATTCCCAGATTTAAACCCAATTGAGAACATGTGGGCGATAATTAGGGTTCGCGTGAGAAAATTATGTCCCAGGACGAAGTCGGACTTGATTCAATGTATCCAAGAAGTATGGACTAAAATTGATGCAGAATTTTGTGGTAACTTAATTTTGAGTATGCCTAAGCGTTGTGAGCAGTAATTCATGCTATAGCAGAATTAACAAAATGGTGAGAGAAAAAAAATCCTAAACTTTTGAAACAAATTTTTTGTTTTTGAGACAAATGTACGACATGTAGAGTTCAATAAATTCTTTTGATTAAAAAGTACTTACTAAAAATTTTGTGAGCTAATGCACTGGATAAAGTTATGTTAATTCCTCAAAAATAAAAATTATATCCTAAACATATCGTGTATTGGCACCAATCACAGAGGCCCAGCAATAAAGTTTGGGATATCCCAAACTTTTGTGACGCACTGTATTTTGTAGGAAAACTCATCGTTTCCTTTAGAGGAGGGGCCATGTGGGACTTCACCTCGGCAACAATGAGTTTCCCATATGGAGAATGGCGTAATTGAGGATTATATCAACAATGGGAATGTGACACGTGCTCACGATAGCTTGTAACAATGGCTCTATATAGAGCTTCTATGGTGAAGAATGGCAAAATATACTCTATCCAACGAAAGTTGGAGTGGGGCGTGTCCAGTTAAACTTCCTAATCCAATTGTTAGACATTGTTGCCAAAGTAGAATCAACAATGTCTAACAATTGAAATAGGAAGTTTAACTGGACACGCCCACTCCAACTTTCGTTGGACAGAGTATAATACATATTGACCGTTGTTGTTAAACATTTACGTTTACTTATGCTCTTCAATGTAATATGTGTGTTACATTGTACAGTAGCTACCAAAAAAATTTGCACTTACCGCATCTTGACAAATGGAGCGTGTTTAATTTTTGCGCCGCCAGGTGCGCAAGATTTTGGAATTACCCACTTGCCAAAGGTAGAGTCCGTAGAATTCCGGCTTTTAGTGACAACGCGCCGTTGAATCATGGGAATAAGTTTATTTGAAATAATTCTTTGTTTTGTTTCTATAATAACTATCCTTTTAATCGAAGGATAAAAGATAAATGAAAATAATTCTAATAATTTTTCATTTTAAGATGTAATCTAATATGTCATCAAGTGACGATCGTCTTGGAACTTTTTATTCTGATGTCAGAGATTGTTAACTGATTGTTACATAAAGCAAATATGAAAAAAAATGACATCATAAAAATTCCAATAATGAGACCTAGGCCTATTACATCTTAGATAAATAGTTTCAAATTAAAGACTAAAAATTATTGTTTTTTCAATTTATTTTTTATACTTCACTTTTATTTTCTTTATTTCGGTTAAAAGGATAGTTATTATAGAAACAAAACAAAGAATTATTTCAAATAAACTTATTCCCATGATTCAACAGCGAGTTGTCACTAAAAGCCGGAATTCTGCGGACTCTACCTTTGGCTAGTGGGTAATTCCAAATCTTGCGCACCTGGCGGCGCAAAAATTAAACACGCTCCATTTGTCACGATGCGGTAAGTGCAAATTTTTTTGGTAGCTACTGTATGTGTATGTGTATTTATGTATTTACTTATGTGACAATATGTGTGTGTATTTATATCATACAACGTTTAATAAATCCGTTCATTTTCCATACGCATTTCTTCCTGATTCTCCCGGACTCGCAACATATTTCTTCACAAGACCTTTTCATCTGTGTTTCGTCTACATCAGCTCCGCAAGATCTTCGTTTCATCTATGTTTCGTCTCTTTCTATATTTGTATTTTTCCACATCGGGTGACTTTTTTTTTTTAACTTTTTTTAATATTTATTTTATTTCTATATATTTTTTTGATTTAAAATGGAGTTATCATTTTTTAAAATAATTATACAGAATTCAACTCCTACTGTTATGTAAGTAAATTTAATTGTTTGCTATGTAAAATATATTTTTTCTCATTTGATTATATTAGCAATTTCCAGGAGGAGTGATGGCACAATGGACATACTACGAGAACTCTCTGCCCTTACATAGCCTGTTTTTGATCTACCGGGTGTCCCAAAAATGACTGATGGATTTTGAAAATCAATAAAAAAAAGACGGAATGCGATAGATATGTATCGTTTGCAGCCATATGCTTAGGAAATTAGGGAATTTTATCCCACCAAATTTCAAATTTAGTTAACATTTTCACCCACAGGTGGCGCTGTAGGCGATCTGTAACAGGTATAGTTAAAACGAAGTACACTGAGTTAGCAAAACTCATGGGATAGTTACTTAATATCTGGTCGGGCCACCTCTGGCCCTGTGGAGTGCAGCAATACGGCGTGGTAGTGAGTCTCCAAGTCCCTGGTACACTTCTGGAGGCAGCTGACACCAGATAGTCGGCAGAGCCGAAGTTAGTTGCTGCCCGTTCGTGGGCGGATGATCCAGTGCCCGGAGCCTGACTTCAACAGCATCCCAGATATGCTCGATGGGATGGACCTCTCCTGCATGCTCCTCGAACCATTCGCGGACGACATTGGAGCGATGTGGTGGAGCATTGTCATCTTGAAAGACTGCTACGTCGTCAGGGTGTTGAAATGTCAAAAACGGGTGCAGATGGTCTCCGATGAGTTGACGATATCGTGGACCATTCGTCCAGGATAACCAGAGGGCCCATTCCAAACCAGGAAAATGCACCCCAGACCATCACTGACGCCCCACCACCCTGCACCACCACCTGTTGGCATGCGGGATCCATCGTTTCGTGAGGTCTGCGCCACACATGGTGCCTCCCATCAGCGTGGTGCAGTTGATATCGTGACTCATCTGACCATATGACGTTACGCTAATGTTGCAGAGTCCAACCAAGATGGTTGGTGGCAAATGCACGCCAGAGTGTCCGATGACGCTGGGTAAGCTTTGGCACCCGTGTAGGGCGACGGTTGCCAAACCCGAGGGCATGCAGATTCCGACGGATTGTCCACCGAGAGAAGTTTCTAGTGCGGCCAGTATTAAACTGGTCTGTGATTTGCTGCACTGTTGCGCTCCTGTCTCTCTGAATCATTCGTCCCAGGTGTCGCCGGTCACGATCATTCAGGGCAGCTGGACGCCCGGTATGGTGCCTGTTGTGGACTGTGATGCCTTCATCCAGCCATTCCCGATACACCCTGGAGACAGTTGAGCGGGGAAAGCCAAATTCCTGCACCACTGCCGAAATGGAACATCCCATGCATCGGGCACCTACTATCATATCCCGTTCAAAAGACGTCAACTCGCGACGACGTGCCATTTCTGATTAATCACTTATCCAAGCTCTTCCCACAACGTCTAATGGTCCATTCCCAGAATCCTTTACCCCTGTGAATTCGTGAGCCATGCCCATCAATCAATGTGCTTGCTATCCCATGAGTTTTGCTAACTCGGTGTATTTCAGCTCGCCATTCCATAGTTCGTCGTCGTTCAAATGTTGCAGTAACTGGGGGTTACATTGAAAATGTCATTGTTTAGTTTTTTGCAACAGTCCTTGCAACGTTTTCATACCGGTTTTTATTTTTTCATAGTTTTCAACGCCACCTGTGGATGAAAATGTTAACTAAATTTGAAATTTGGTGGGATAAAATTCCGTGATTTCCTAAGCATAAGGCTGCAAACGATACATATCTATCGCATTCCGTCTTTTTTTTTTTTTATTGATTTTCAAAATCCATCAGTCATTTTTGGGACACCCTGTACGTTTGCCCTATAATGTTCTCATAGGCAGTTTTAAAACATCAATTTTTTACGCCAGGATTCTGGGACTGGAGAGATGCTCACTCGTAGCTGATTGGCTGCGCATTACGAGTGACTTCTGAAAATTCCAACACGGTTGGAATTCGAAAACCCGCGCCGTTGTCGGCTTTAACCCGCTTTCCACCGCGAAGTCGCCGAATGTGAAACGGCTCCGGCAACCAAAATCGCGTCCAATGCGCCAGATACGGCGAATTCGACGCGAAATCGCTGAATGTGAACCGCCCTTTACTGATATGTACTTGCTTGATTTTCGTCTCGCATAACATGGCGCACATTCCGAAAAAGCATAAAATCACTGAACCAGTATTTAAATCGGGAGTGGGAGAATCTGTTTTTTTTTGTTTGTTTTTTTTTCATTGTTCACAGATCGGATTCTAAATGCTTAATATGCAATCGTGTCCTATCAGGAAAAAGAAAATACAATTCTACCTGGCATCGAGAAAATTGTCACATTAAAACGAAGGAAATAAAATGGTAAAGGGCCTCTTTTTTTTAAGTGTCGAATTGATAATTAGCAACTCGACTTTAAGGAATTGATCAACGTAATGTGCTATGGGAGGGGGAGGGGGAGAGAAGGAACATTACCCTCGTGCACGGACAGAAATCTTGGACAGCCCTGCAGTAGGGTATGGGTGAGGTGGTCACGGCCTCGGTATGGCCGCCATCTTTAAGGTATGTACCGAACATGGCCGCAGTCTTGAAATCGGCCATCTGGAATCTAAGTCAATTTTTTTCAATGAAAAGGGGGTCGTGTGATATGTCAAATAACATCAGTGTTTTCTGACAATTTCATTCCTGTAAACCGATTTGAAGTAGCAGTTATGGTTCAAAAGTTACAACACATTTTGTTTGGAATTACAGGCTGGACTGTTCTCCATAAAGGAAAGTCACTTAAAGTCACTTAAGTCACAAAAGCACATTTGAAGGCGCTGAATCCAATCATCATTCATTCGCAGAAGAATTTCCGCAGAAATACTGGCACGCACTTTTTCAATGCGTTTCTGGAGATGGTGTCTGTTTCTGATTTTTGATATACGAGATACTTTAAATGACCCCACAGATAAAAGTCAAGTGGTGTGAGATCAGTGATCTGGATGGCCATTCCACAGCACCACGTCGGCCAATCCAATGATACCTTGTGCAAAAAGAGGAATCTTGTTGATGTTGCTCTAGAGCCCACGTGCAAAACTGCATACGTCTGTCTGTGTCATCCTCTGCTAGATGCTGGAGTATCTAAATCTTGAATGGATGCCAATGATGAGAATGAAAGATTCGTACGATCGATGACTGGCTGATTCCACATTCTGCTAAGAAACGTCGTGTGCTGCGTTGTGGGCTCTTGACGAAGGACGCCAAAACCACTGTTGAGGTTGTCTCGTCAGTAGCACTTATTGGACGGCCACTCTGTGCCTTGTCAACCACAGTCCCAGTTTCTCGGAATTTCTTAATTAAGCAACTGCCAGTGTTGTGTGAAATTGGAGGTCTTTCTGGGTGCCGGTTGTTAAAATCTGCAGCTACGACACGGAAACTTCCGTTCTCCAGACATCAAAATGACCTCAATTCTCTCCTCCGTGGTCAAAGCCATCTTCAGTTACCTGCTACAAAATGAAACAAAATGTGTTGTAACTTTTGAACCATAACTGCTACTTCAAATCTGTTTACAGGAATGAAATTGTCAGAAACTGCTGATGTTATATGATATATCATATGACCCCCTTTCCATTTAAAAAAATTGACTTAGATTCAAGATGGCGGCCATGTTCGATATATACTGTAAAAGATAGACCACCTCACCTATACCTTACTGGAATATTCAGATTTCCCAATTCCTGCAAGGTTTTCGAAAAAACAGGGTGTACTGCGACTTTTGACTCACCCTGTACTTAACATAAAAATTCATAAATTGAAAAATATCGTTTTGAAGGATCTATTATTTTGTACATCAATGAAATTATCTTTTTTTTTTAGTCATGCTAGCTGTGTATGTGATAAGGAATAAATAAAATTTAAAAAAATTAGTTTTGTTACTATTCTATCCTACAGAGGGCCGTTTCACTGCATCTGTCCTAACCCCCCCCTCCCAGGCGTGAATGGATTAATCTAATTTGACTACAATTTACATGCTGTTGACAGTCTCATGCATGGTGGAAATATACTATTTATATATATATATATATATCTCATGTAAATTTCCACCATGAGTCTCATGTATCTGTCAAATGAAGTGGAAACGACCGGAAGCATGTATAGAAAAATTACGGATTACTGGAAAGGGTATGTTCAAAAGGACATCTGAAAATCCACCGAGTTGACAAAATAAATGCAAAGGATTATCAGACGTTTTGGAACCATTATACCGGGAGGAAATTCCAAATTTGTACGGGAAGGATAGCAGTTAAGGTCTTCATCCACCAAGATAGGGTTTCCTGCCATACTGTTCGTTCAACCCTCAATTTCCTGGCATATTGCTCGTTCAACCCTCAATTTCAACAAACACATGTGGAGACTGGAATTTCTGCAATTCCCTTGTCAGACATTTCCGTAAACTCTCCAGACGCTTCACTCATGGACTTCTGTGGGTTTGGCTTGCTCAAATAAGGTCTTGGAAACCACCGTCCCAGAATCATAGACGGACTTTGGAAAGCTTGTCTAGAGGCATGGAATACAATACAGCTTCGATACCTCCACCAAAGTCTACTTCGTGGAAGTTACGGTTCAGGGCCATAGCACAATGGCAAGGGAAGCAGAGCAGAACATAACAGATGGTGGCGGTAAGGATTCCCAATGAAATCACAGACTATTAAAGTGGGGCAGTCATGGTGAAATAACCCTACGTAGATTTAATTGTACCACATGAAATATTTTTTTCGAAAGAAAATGAAAAATCATGCATTTCTTCAAATAGAAGGACTGCAAATAAACGTGTAAAATTATTTAAAATTCTCTTTTGTCCGAACAATTTTAATTATGACCATAATTATTTACACCCTTAATTATGGGAATAAAAAATGTACAAAATATTTATTATTATAAATAGTTCAGGACCATCAAATATTGCAATTAAAACATTTTTATAACAAAGAAACTTTTTCAAATAAAGGTAAAATAAACGATTTCCATTTAAAAATCTTATAAACAAGAGTATAAAACAACAGTGTGTGTGCTTCATATTGGTTACCAAGAAAACAGGCTTTAATGGTTTAAAAAAAAAAAAAAATTAAATTAATGATCTTTAAAATAAATTAATTTCATATATACGAATTACAGTAGATTTTTTGGTTGATGTCTTTCATGAAGTTTTAGTGGAAAGGAAAAAGATAATGCCATATACATACATGCCTGTTTTTTGATAACTACAAACCCAACATCACAGAACTTATTCAAGGAAATTTCACGTTTATGTTCACGTTGACATATACATTAGAAATAAAGGCAAAGTAATAAAAAATAAAATTAAAACCCTACATCCTTATAAACTTATTAAAATAAATGTTCCAAGTCATTTGGCTATTTGATTTTAGTTTATGACTGCAAAAGCTATGCACCATTTTGAACGTTTTCTGATCTGCATTTAAAAAAAAAATTGTATATAGCTGTAATGAAAGCTAACAAACAGTCTTTTGGACAAAAAGCAATTTCTTTCTACTTTAATTAAAATGAGTTTTCCTTTCATCTATTACATCTTTGATATTTTCTGTATCACTCCCCTATCCACCATTTGGATTGAATTAATCACAATCGAGTCACTATGCTATTATAAACAAAATCATTAAGCGATTTTTTTTTTTTTTAAAAATTTGCCTCAACAACTTGTATTGAAAGGATTACATTTATTTTGTGGATTAAGTAATTTGTTTTTAAATGCTGGGCATTTTTTTATTTAATGACTTAACCAGCACTGATAATCAAAAAGAAGTTCACAAAAGACGTATTTGTTATCTTGGTGAAATTACAAAATCCAAAACATTTCTTACATGAAGCAGTTATCAATATTTTACCAAAAAAATAAATAAATAAATATAAATAAATAAATAAATAAAAAATTTTTTTAAAAAACAACAAAACAAGCCAAAAGGTTTTAATATCTTTTTCCTATTTCCTCATTTCTTACCTTTGGTTCTGACAAAAATATCTTATTAACCACTCCAAAGACTGTTTTAATACTCTTGTTTTTAAAACAACTTTTGCAGACTGACTAGTATTTGTTTTTTAAATATGGGACTTTCTTCAACAAAAACATAGTTTGAAACAAAAAGGTACATTTAAAACCTTCATCACAAAATTAATTTAACAGAATATTTATACATACTTATATGTGTGCTTATTTGTAATTAAAATCAAACATTTGTCTATGATCGTCGTTCTAGAAAATTTCATACTTCACGCAATGAAAAAAAAATAAAATAAAAGAAAACTATAAACGTGTACTTCCTATTTGTGCCAAAAAAAAAACAAAAAACAATAATAATAAAAATAGGAAAGTTTCATCGAGCCCAAGATATATTCCATTGAAATATATTTACAAAGAATGAAAAAATGTAGTTCTACACTGTACAATTAATTTCTAAAATCATACAAAATAAAAGGGGAGACAAAATATGTCCCCTAATATGTTCCCCTTAAAAATGTTCTTAGTTTTTGTTGTTGTTTTTTTTTTTTGTTTTGTTTTTTTTTTTTTTTAAAAAAGGAAATCACATGGTGTTATACAATGGGTTCGTATGCCTCTGCTTGGCACTTATCACTTTACTCTGAGGATGATTCTTCCCATGCAATTTGCGTATTTTCCTGGGTGAGTTACCAAGGGGAAGAGGTGGTGGTAATGGCACCGTTGAGGAACTGAATGTTTCCATTGGTGATGATGAATTCTGCTTAATAATTGCAGGAAACGATGATTTACATGCCACTGGTGTGTTACTTTGTTTAGAAATTTGTAATGGCATTATAGAAGTCAAAAGCACATCCTCGTCTGTCTTAATTATAAAGTTACTCTCTGAAGATCTTTGTACCTCTTCGATGGTCTTAGTATTTTTATTTGATGGTGTAATAGTAAAATCTTTAAGTCCACACAGACAAGATGAATGGGAAGCCTGATAAGCATGTGGCAAAGGCAATTTCCTTTGACTTACATCCAACTCTAAACTAAGTTTGCGAACCCCTGCACCACAGCCAGAAATTAGGGATGTATGAAGCAATGTTGTATCTGATTCTTTGTTGGCAGTCCTTAATTCAACTTCGTTCTCTGAATGGTATCGGGGGCGAGATAAATCATTCATTTCAAATTTGCCCACAAGAGACCTGACAGATTTCTCCTCCGAGACAGGACTTGTTTGCAATATCCCATTTAGAGATTGAACGGCAGGTGAGCTGAGACTCCTTTCGATAGACTGACCAAATTTAGGCAATTCCGTTGTCTCCTTCCCTTGCTGATCAAACATTAACAAACGTTCACTTTTTGTTCCATTTTTTGATTCTATTACTTTAGTCAGACGCTTGACCTTTCCCAGGTCATCAGGCTTTAAAGGTAACTGAGTTGGAGAACAGAGCAATTCTCTTTGGATTTTTGTAGTCTCTTTATTATTGATACGTTCATCAGTACAAACAGGATAAGTAGCCAATCGTTTTTCAAGTGCCTGCTTCTTTTGTTGGACAATGCCTAAAACTACTCCATCTTCAGGTGACGTAGTGAGACTTATCGGTACCTCCTGAGTTGTTGGGGGAGAAGAATTAGAGGGCGAACTATATTCAGTTGGTGATATTGAAGATTGGCAAAACACACTATCCAATGCCAGCCGTAATGAATTTCGAGATTTGCAAGGCATATGAGAAGAACATAGTGAAGGTGATTTAATGTTTGGATGAGAGGCAGAATGGGAAGGATTGTGTGTACTATTTTCCATATGAGAAAGAGTAGGAAAACTGGCACAATGTAAGATTTTTGATATCTGGTTATCTGATGGATCATTAGAAGAAACCCCTTCTTTATCTCCTGGGCTTTTATAAGGCGTTGGAGTATGCAATTTTAAATTAGGCAATAAACAGTGTGAACGAGATGACTTATCAGCACAGCGAAGGCTGTGTGATCTCTGAATGGGGCTTGTTACAATGCCATCATTTGCAGAACAAGAACCATCAAAGCCAGTTTTTACTACAAAGGAACCATCAAATGAACTAGTCCGTTTTAATGTATGTTGACAGTTCTGAATCACATCATCATCATCTTCATCTTCTTTACCTTTGACTCGCTTGATTGTAGACATTGCGATTTGATCATAGGCAAATGGAATCAAATGCATATCGGTGCCAGGACTAGAATACTGAGAATCTGGCATGGATGCTTTACGGACACCATTCAAAGATGATGCAACATTTCCATAAGGATTACTATAGGAGTTCTTGCAATCATAAGATCCCCAAGAGCTTTCCCTGGAGAGGAATGTATTATGGCTATCAACTGAACCCCAAGAATTTTGTCTTGAGGGTGATTCCCGACCTAGCGTTTGCATAACTATGGCACTATCACAAGATCCCCACGAACTTTGTCGAGAAGGAGAATGAACACAACTGTCGCAAGAACTAATGGCTGCCTGCTCATTGCGCTCTTCACGATCAAATACACGATCAACGTGCACAGAAAATGGGTCATCTTTTCTTGAGGTTGAGTTAGCTTTATTGTCAGATCCAAGAGTAACTGGAGTTTTTAAACCACTAACCTTGGCAGAACCTTTTTCAGTATCATTTGATAATGGCAATGACTGCACAAAAATATTGGAAGAACTTAAACTGGACTGATTCAAATTACTAGAAACGGATTCTGATTTCAGACAGTTGCTTTCCACAGGCAAATTACTAGGATTATTAACTCGTAATTTCATTAATAAGTTATCCTTTACTTTGACAATTTCAATGGGACCAGAACCCTTATTTCCTTCTTTCTGCTGCCATTCATCATTTTGTTTAAGATGGTTCTTATCTTCAATAATCCATGTTTCCGATTTGACAAGAACAGCCTGGTGACGAGGAGCTGGCGGCTTTGTTTGGGAGAGAACAGGATCGTTTCCTTCTATCTCGTTTTTGTTTTTCACAATGGCAGTAGTAAGTGGATTTACTTCCGAACATTGAGAATCTTCAACAGGCGACGGTGTATTAGGTTTAGAAACAGATTCAAACTGGTTGGCAAGATTCAAAACCAAGCCTTTGGTTTCTGGCAAGTCCAATTGGTCCCTTGATGACTTCTGCTCTAGTAGCTGACGCTGCGATTCCAATTCATTAATCCTATCTTTCACTGATGACACACGTGTTATAGGTACAACTTCAGTCAACACCTCATTTTCACAGAGATTTTCAATATATAGTGGATTTCGACATTCATACACAGGTGATTCATCATTATCACCAATACTGAAAGTGACTTTCTCTTCTTTACTTTGCTGTTTCTTCTCATTTGCATTTGGTAAATGTAACACTTTATTTGGTGAGACACTGTAGGATTGGCCATTACGCCCAGGAAGCACCATGTGTTTGTTTTTAGCTTCGACCAATATATCAGCACTGGGATCAGTGAAAGATCTTGTTCGACCTTTATCAACTTCATCTTTAGTTGGAGTATCTGGAAATAAATAAATGAGATAAAAATTATTAACAGGAGTGAAATTATTAAAAGGGGCCAAAATTGCATGATGCAATATGTAATAGAGGGTTAGTCAAAGTTGTGTTAACGCTAATTCTAGATTGATAGATAGGTAATGGTGGATTGTTGCAGTGGCCTTCACACTCTCATAAACTTGTGGGTATGTAAATGTTTTGTGGGGTGCAAAATGGCCAGAGCAGCCAATGGCCTAAAATTTCAATCAACCAACCAACCAACCTTCACACTCTTGTGAAATGATGGCCTTTGATTTCTGGATAAACTTATTTCCCGGAGAATGTTCTGTGAAACAGTCCAAAAGATTGCTGAAGAAGCTCAGAAGACTCAGCAAATTCTTAAGAGAGATAAACCAATAATGGTGGATACTCTCAATAAAGTTCAGGGTGATCACACATAAAACAGCAAAAGAGGAGACTCTTATTGAAACTCACTTCTCAGCAGCCAACTTTTGATACCTACTGGAACCTGATGGTCAAGACAATCAGGGCCAGCTGGGCCATAGTCAAGGAAGCCCTAAGTTGCCCCCCATGGGCAAAAGCAAAAAGAAGGTTAATGAAAACACACATACAGAGAGAACTAAAGAAGGAAGAGGGAAGGGGGAGAAAAAAAGAGAGAGAGAGAGAGAGAAAGACAAAAACAAAATTTAATAAAAATTCAAGCATTAAACCAGCTAACGAGCAAGCACAGATCTGCAATTGTCAACAAACAAAAGATATCAAATATATTTTGATTTTTGTTAAATAAATTAATTCTAAAGTCTGGGTCTAATGTAAAAACTTTAGTCCATGATTTACCAAGGAACTCAAGAGCTTGGTTTTCCTTTTGCCACTCTGAACTCGAACACCTATTAATTCAAGAGTTCTTGGGAACTAAGCTGCCCATTAATAACCTTTCTTAAAGCGCTAAAGAGTGTTCTATTAATAATTTGTGTGAGATCAAATATATGTGTCAGGGAGGTTTTGTAAAGAAATTCATTAAACATTTGATAATACCAAGACATTTACAAATTTCTGATAACAACAGTTCTACATGGTCAGTAAAAGTTAATTTTGAATTAAATACAACTCCCAAATCCTTGATTGTGTTACAAGGTTGAATTTTCTTATGCAGCAGACTATAATCATATACAAATTAACAACCTTCCTGGAGTAAGCTAAGCAGAACGTTTTTCAGACGTTCAAAAAAAGCCCTTCATTAATAGCCCAATGATGGACAGAATCTGCTGCCTGGGATATTGTAGCAATCATTCCAATTATGAATGGCCTAGAACAGTTTCAGATCATCACCTGAGTGCTTTTAATATATTCTGTAATATCTATTATGAATAGGTTCTCAGTTAGACCGACTTTATTGAGTTTTGTAAGAGCAACTTATTGTTAATGAGTCAAAAGCCTTACTGAAGTCAAAGTATAGTACGTCAACCTGGTTCCTTTGGTCTATGCTGGAAATTAAATAATGTAGACAGCAGGCACGGTCAGTGGGAACTGATCGGTACTTCCTAAAACTGTGTTGCTCTTGGAGCAAATAGGGCTCAATGAACGACGGCAAGTGGGTAGCTACATATGTCTCCATAATTTCTGCCGGAAATGGAACAACTGTAATCGGCCTATAAAAGTTGGAAGAGAGAGGTCTTACAGTTTTCGGTACTGGTATCATACTGACGTGCTTCCAATCTTTAGGATACACGCCAGTGCTGAAAGATAACAGTTTATGCATAGGATGAAATATTGCGGGCAAACAATCCTTAAACATGTAATCCATAATTCCATTGTGATGCACTAATCTGGAGGCTGAGATTTTTGCTGACTTTTTTAAAATGTTGGAGGGAGAAATATCTGGTAATTTTAATTTTCCAATGTATTCGATCCCAATAAGATGATGAACTGGGATCAGGGACAGGAAGATCCGTATCATTACTCATGATATTCTCGAAATGGGGTACCATTTCCTCAACTGTACAGTTACTCGTCCAATGTTTTCTCGATAAATTATTCCCTAACAACTTCTTATTAGTATCCCAGAAAGTAGAGACTTTAAGGGAGTTTTCAATTGAATCATAATACTCTGTGAAGTTGTTGTTAAAGACAGTCTTAAATCTCTTTCTGGCCATTTTGAAGTTACCATAATCCATAGGAAATTTAGTGTTTGAATCTCCTATGGCATCTCCGTTTCAAAATCCATAACTGAAACATATCCTGTGATATCCACCTTGGGAACCTGTGCCCTTGCATTCTGTTACTGTTTACACTTTGGAACATTATTTTTCAATACTGAGGAAATGCAGTCAACTATAGAGTTCCAGAGTTGGTCAATGGACTGGATTGGATCTAGGATTGACCAGTAAGTACACTACATGATCAAAGGAGTTGGGACACCTGTTGCTCTACTGTAAAACCGCAAAAAGCTTCAATCAGTAGTGCTGCTATCACTGCCTCCACCCTACATGGCATACTGTCTACAAGTTTACGGTATGTGTCCACAGGGGTATCCCAACTCCTTTGATCATGTAGTGTAGATAGGAGATCATCAAATATCTGCAAGAAATTCACTCTCTTGAAATCATGCAGAAAGGTTGTTCTAGGTGAAATTGGATCCAAGTGGACAGCATCACTAATGATATCCAAGGCAGGATGAAACTGGTCCTCTTTCACCATAGACAAGTATTTGCGCCAAATTACCACTGGTTTGCAGGCGAATAACTTATCACGTGTGTCACCTCTGAAATTCAAAATTTTATTATAGTTTTGTACACCTACATGCTCAGACCCCATGGTGATGAGTCGATGCCTGGTATTATTAATGTTGTTACAATTCCGATTATGGACTGAGTCTGTGAAATTAAACCAGGACCATTTAAACTACTAACATAATCGGTTAATTCATCCAAAAATTGTTGATAAAATCTGTTGGGAATTGTCGGTGGAATTTAAATTGACCAAATGTAGTAATTTTTATTGATGTTCATACATGTATGGAACACCTTCTGAACACCATACATTGGAATATTCATGTGTATAACAACATGTGCATGTTTGTTCCTATTTAATACTTACCACAATATAACTTTGAATAAATTTAAACAAAATAATGACTAAATTTAAACATTTCAAAAGAGGTGCTTGAAACAAAGGGAGAAAAAAGGATGTCGAGGTAATTATTCAGTCAGCATTCGCAATGGCACATAATTAAATAATTCAACCAAACAATAGATGTTCTGCAACTTTGTAATTGGAATCTTTTCTCTATCTATCATGGTTCAGAAGCTACCTAGTTTTCTTCACTTGTCAGTGCTTTTATAGGGATGGTGGGAATGCTTTTATTCAATCGGGCACGGCCACTTACCTATAGACAGACCTGATTTTTATGGCTCCAGCACATTTTGTTCTAAAGTTATTCAACTGTTTAGGGAATTTCCTCTACATTCTGTATTTGGGTATTTAATGCAGGATGTAGAGGAAATCCCCTAAACAGTTCATTGAACACGAACTTTGGATGTACTTTTTTTATAATTTTATATACCGTATTATTGCATACGAGGCCTGTGAGAAAAGTATCCGATCTTATTTTTTTTGCGAAAACCTGATGGATTTGGATCGCGTGCGCTTGCATGCGCTGACCTTGAACCTTTGTGCATATGCGTGAATTTTTTCCCGCCTCTCAATAGTGTCAGTTGCTGGCAATCAGCATTAGAGGGATGTAGTGTGTTGTGCTCTCGTCGGGTTTTGATTTGAAGGAAAATGACGGAACGACTGGAGCAGCGTTACTGCATCAAATTTTGCCAGAAACTGGGCGACAGCCAGGTGGAAACCAGCCAGAAGATTCAGACGGCTTTCGGTGATGATGCTATGGGCATCACACAGATTAAGGACTGGTACAACCGGTCAGCCATCAGCATGCCGAAATGACCAGGTCATTGCCAAAGTGAACGCTGTGGTGATGCGGGACCGTCGCGTGACTATCCGAGAAGTTGCGGAAGAGGTGGGCATCAGTACGTTTTCAGCACATTCCATTCTGACCGAAGATTTGGCCATGAAGAGAGTGGCGGTGAAATTTGTGACGAAGCTGCTGACGGCGAAGCAAAAGAAACTTCGTGTTGACGTCTCACAGGACATGCTGGCCTCCGCAAACAGTGACCCCGGCTTCATGAACACCATAATCACTGGTGACGAGTCCTGGGTGTACGGGTACGACCATAGCATCATCACAGAAAGCCTCCAAACCAAAAACCGACGAGAGCACAATATACTACCTCCCTCTAATGCTGATTGCCAGCAACTGACGCTATTGACAGATGGAAAAAAATTCACGCATGCGCACAAAGGTTCAAGGTCGGTTCATGCAAGAGCGCGCGATCCAAATCCATCAGGTTTTCGCAAAAAAAAAAAGGTCTGATACTTTTCTCACAGGCCTCATACAGGTAAACGTTATCTATGTTAGTTTCTATTCGGAATTTTATTATCACTCTGTGAGATTCCATAGTAAGCAGCGAACAATGGTAAGTGATTTTGACCGTTAGAAACGACCCAGATTTGTGTGTACCTCTCACGATGATGTCATGCACGCGACTGGAGTCAGACAGGCTTTGTTATGTACTTTGATCCATCCATTATGCTACATTAAATAATCCCACTGACTTTATAGTTTCAGAGCTACAGCGATTTAAAGTGTTCAGTTTTCGTATTTCATCCATTTCTTTGTTGCCACCCTGAATCCCAGCGGAAAAGGTGTTTAACGTAAAAAATTTCACAGAAAAAATTGCTTCTGTATGAACGCTACATTAGAATTCTAAAAATTGGTTCCAATATTTTTTGTTCAGAACACACTGTTCGTACTTAACCTAATATAAGATTTTTGCTTGCTGCTGAATGAAGTTACTTATTTGAATGTCGATTGTGTAACATATTTTAAACTGACATTGAGAATAAAATAAATTGAATGCATACGCACAAGTTGAGGCTGAAGCCATGAAATCGTAAGTTTTACTTTCTGTTTTCTAGACACGCAATAAAAGGTGATGCTCTCAAGAACAAAATGAAAAAATACATATGTAAAGATAAAAAGAGAAACAACCAAATAAGAAACGGAATTTACAGTTAATATGATACTTAGCTGGTCTTTCATTTAGAATCTTAAACTACAGTACATGTCTAAACATTCCGCCCACCTTGAAAGGTTTCACTTTCAACCTTAACCTGTTTTTGGAGATGGAAGTTTGCAAAGTTTGGTTATGCTGCGCTTTGTAATCCCAGATTTCATTTTTATGGTAAAGACTCGAACAACTCCATCTTTACCATGATGCAGTTTAATGATTCTTCCATTGCCCAGTGAAACAGGGAAATATGATCTTCCTTAATGGTCACTAAGTCTCCAATCTTAGCCTTTGGCGTCTTTTGTTGCCACTTGTAGCATTGTTGCAATTGACTTAAATACTTGTGATGCCATCTTTTCCAAAATCGTTGCTTGACCTGTTGAATGAGTCGCCATCAGGACAAACGGTTGGATTCTGTATCACACATGTATGTGTCAGGAAAAGATACCAATGGCTCGCCTATTAAAAAAGACCAGGTGTGAGTGCGCTGAAATCATTTGGATCAGATGATGGAGGGTGCAACGGACGTGAATTTAAACATGCCTCGATTAATGCCAAGACCACTGTTAACTCTTTGAAAGTGAGAATAGCCTTTTCCGGAATGAATTTCCATGTAATCTCCTGTTTTTTCATCTTGTCCATGATGACTTGATTCTTATTTTCTCGTAACATAAGGTCATACAGTTCTTTAATCTCGTATTAGCACCACAAAAGTTTGTTGCGTTGTCACTGAATGAAGTTTGTTGCATATGCTATGCTTGGCACAAAAACGAAGTAAAGCTGCCATAAAAGCTTCTGCTGTTAAATCACCTCAATGTAGTTGCCAAGCATATGAATACAGCCATATAAGCATTCCAGATTTTAGCTCTTCTTCCCTTTGAGACTTTAATTTGAAACGAACTTCCAAAGCCTATGCCAGTGTGTAAAAATGGCCTACTAGCTTTCACTCTATATTGTGGTAAATTTCTCATATGATGTTGTATCGTTGTAGCACGATCCCAAAAACATTTTATGCATCGGTAGGTATAATATCTTATGGTGTTACATCCATTCACTATCCAAAATTTATCACATAAGACTGATAGCAATAGTTGTGTTTCTGGATGTAGAAGATGTTGAAAATAATGCTCTATAAACCAATTGAGTTAGTTTGTGTCTTTTAGGCAGTAGCAGTGGACGTTTCTTTACATATGATAACAAAGAATTTGCAATCTTCCACCCACTCTTACACAGCCATGATCGTCTATAAATGGACCCAAATTCAAATAGGTATGGTTTATCTGACCTTTGCTTTCTAATGCGTCAATAAGTTCAGGAAATGCTTCATGTTGAGCATGTTTCACCAATATTATTAACGTTGCATGTAGTTCCATTGTTGTGATGAATCCACATTTACGTTGATCATGTGAGGTTTTACAATTGTTCTTGAATCGTAGGCAGTATGCAATTATTCGCTGCACTTTACTCAAAGATGAATAATTCTCCACTAGTGTCCAAGATTTGTGTGTCATCATAGACACCCTATGATTTATGTGGTCTTCTGTGTTGATTTTGGATGTATCTACGTTGAACATTGATCAGGTATATTCCTCTTGCTACAGGAACACAGGGCTCTTCCATCATATGTTTAAATCACGCAGTACTGTGAGGCAAGTGCCTCCAGAAGCGACGTCTCCTTGATTTTGATCTGTTGAAACATAGGCATCAGTTATTGAATTTCTGCAACCCTGTTTGCCACAAACGTTTTCCAATGACTAGAATGACCAGGCTAATATGATTGTCGAATCACTCCAGCACAAATACAGTTGATAGGGCTTATCAGGCATTCTTGAACACGATGCATCAGCTGTGGCATAAGAACTGCAGCACACAATTCCAAACGTGGTAAATTGATGCACCCTCTTGTTTTAGCACATAAAAGAATCGTATTGATGCTCCCATCTGACCAAGTCAACCATATGTACAGAAATTGAGTCAAAAGTAGTGGCGACTTGGGAGGGGAGGGTTAGAGTTTGAGGAATTCTGGGCGAAGACCATTTATCACAAGGGTATAACGCAGTTTATTAAGGGAAGAAATGTCAGTACGAATTTGAATGCCACAGATATTGTGCCACCTGCGTCAGCTAGTGTAAAAATATGGCAGAAAAATTGGTGATACACGGGCTCCTTCGTCACTATTGGAAAAAGGGGACCAGTGAACGAGCAGCAGCCGCCAAAATTTGCAGGGTGGAAGGTCAGGGTGTGACCAATGACAGCACGACGTTGGTTCTCCCGCTTTTCATCTGGAAACTGGGCCTGGAAGATGCACCAAGGAGCGGAAGACCCAAAGAAGTGGATGAAGCAGCCCTACAGCAACAAGTGGAAGCCAACCCAGGCAGCACCACTCGTGGACTAGCTGCGGACATCGGGACATCACAATCAAGTGTGGTTCGACATCTGCACGTCATGGGAAAGGTCAACAGGAGCTGCAGAGTTGTGCCCCATGAGCTGATGCCCACACAAGCACAATGACAGGTGAGGTTAAGTTGCAGGAGTTGGAAGGCATCGAGGTTCTGTCGCAGCATGCAGCCCAGACCTGGCATCTTCCGACTACCATCCCTTCCAGTCCATGGCGCACTTCCTGCGTAGACAGCGCTTCCCCAATGTCAGTGAGGTTGAAGACGCCATGTGTGACTTTTTTGCCCAGAAACCGGAGTGGTTTCGCGAGGGCATCTGCCAACTGGCTGATCGTTGGATGAAGACCATCGAGCATGATGGACTCTACTTTGAAGATTAGCAATGAGTGGTTTCTGTCTGGTGCCCATTTAGAAGTTTGCGCGGTGATCGGCCACTACTTTTGACTCAACCTCTGTAGATTGCTGCGGCAAATGCAACTTCTGAAGCATCGCAGAAGCCATGTAACTGAAGATTGGTATCTTTCTCAATGATGAAACTTGGCACTTTGACTTCTTCGATTAAGGGCAATTCTTCTCGGAATTCTTCCATTCTCATTTAATTTGTTCTGAAACTGCCTCATCCCAGTTTGTTCCACTTAGCCACACTTTTTGAATAACGGTTTTTGCTGTAATAATCCACCTCATACAAACGTGAAACCTCCGACAATATGTTGCGATTTGTTGGTTGCAGTTCAGATTTATCTAAATTCCACAAAAGATATGTGAATTCATCCTGTGAAGTGTTCCATGTATACATAGATTTTTCACTGGCTCAGTTGATGCAATATTTAGTGACATTGATTGGCATGTAACTCTGATGGAATTTTCTCTAGGACTCGTTGCTCGTTGGATGACCATTTCCGAAGCTCAAATCCCCCCTCTTTCAACATTGCAGCTAACTAAGTCCACACACAACTGTTGAGTACTTGCTATTGCGTTTTCAACCTGCGATTACATCAGCAACGTAGAAGTCCCTTTTGAGCATCTCTGCTGCTTGCGGGTCTTGTGATTGTTCATCAATGGTAACTTGTTGCAATGCTCTTATTTCCTGATGTGGTTCCATCATTGTATTTAAATGATAAGCTTATATTGGAAATTTCGGATTCACTCTCCAAGGATACACTGAAAACGCCGGTCTTCTTCAGAGATATTCCCCTGTCTGTACATTTTCTCAACATCTGCCAAAACAGCATATCGATGTGAGCAAAATCAAAGAATGATGTCAATATATCATTGAAGGACACACTTGAAGACATTTTGTGTGATGCATCAAATACTACACGAAGCTTGGTTGTTGTGCTGTCATTCTTTATCACAAAGTGATGAGACAAATAATTGTTATTCTTGTCAAACTTCACTTTTGACATATGATTGAGTCCTTCATATTCTTCCATGAAACTCTTATATTAGTTCTGAAGCTCTGTGCATGTCTGGAGTCTGCATGGCTGAAAGTAATGGTTTTGTAGCCACTTCGAATGAATCACTTAATTCTATGACATTTTCCTTAAATGGTAAAGCGACTACATATCTTCCTTCTGAATTTCGTGTATGAATTATAGTGAAATGTGTCTCACACACTCTCTTCTTCGTCTTCTTCTGTTAAAAACACTTGTGGTTTTACTTCTTCAAGGTCCCAGAACCTTTGAATTTGCCTTGAAATATCAATGTTGCGCAAATAAGTATTGACTATCGTTTGAGTTGCTGGGGTTTGATTGGTTGAATTAGTCAACTGTTGTACTTGGCCTCCTACTACCCAGCCAAAATGAGTTTCTTGAATGCATGAGAGCATATTTGATAATATGTGCAAATTTGTCCTTGATGACATGATAGTAATAATTTATATTAAAAGATCTACTATATTAGGTTTGTCAAAATCTGGATCAGCTAATTTATAGTCTGCAAATTCTCTTTGCTCAATACTAACTACTGGCTGCTTTGGCAACAGTCCACTTGTCTTATTAATGACGAGGGCATTTACTTTAATAGAAAAGTTCGTGACGCATGAATGCACAGTTATATTATTGCACCTTGAGCTACACCATCTGATGCACCATTTATGCCTTCAACTGAGGTGCTAACATGAACACACTTTAGTCCAAGTCTTTGAATCTCTAACTCAGTCAGCAATGACGCCTCTGATGCACAATCAGGAATACCTCGACAAATGTGCAACGGACCACTTTAATCTTGGATTTTTACTTGTATTGTTGTCAGTACAGGTTGAACCTCACTATAACGAATCTCAGGGAACCATAAAAAAATTTTATTATACTGAAACTTCGTTAAAATGAGGGGACGCTCTAATAGGCTAAAAAAAGACACAGTAAAGCCACGTTAAGTTTTTATTTACTGTACAGTACTGTATTTAGGCCTAATCTCTGCATGGGGTGGTTTTCAGATTGGTGAATCTTCTTTCAACTTTAAATGTTTTAACACAACAAGTTCTTAGGAGAGTTTTGACACACTAATCACACTAGCGTATCGTGTAACCCTTTTGAAAGGAGGGTTACTGTAACATTAAGCAAAATAACTGACTTCATCACACTGTAATCTAGTGGGTCATGATGAGTCATTTCCATTGCTTGTATTCATCACTGCATTCTAAACTGTGTTTTCTGGTTTTCTTTTGTTTGTTTTTTTCCTAATGGTTCACTGTGTTTGTGGTATGCAATCGCTGATAATACAGGTATAGTAACTTTATCAACATTGTATTTTTCACATATTTTTGAGAATGGCTAGTATCCTTTCTATGATGATTCAATAGTGTAGATTCTCTAAATTTGTTTGTTGTCAGCGCTTTAAAGCCACAAAAAATTTCCACTAGCCATTATATCCAGCGTCTCTCACAGCATGGGAGGGCAGGGTCTCATTCAATAACTTACAAATTTAGTCACCAGATGGCAAAAAACAACAAATTCAGTGCTGCCATCCGTGGTGTGCACGGAGCCTATATCGATGAAGTGATGGGCGATACTACATTACTTCGGTATTGAATATTGATTCAAAATTCGTTACATCGAGGTTTTGCTGAAGTGTGTGGTGGCTCGAAAATGTGTTTGTTAAAGTGAAATTTCGTTAAACTGAAATTCGTTAAAAGTGAAGTTTTTTGTACACTAGATTAGTTAAGTCTAGGCGGGATCAGAAAAATAATTCGTTAGAGTGAAATTTCGTTATAGTGAGGTTCGACCTGTAATACCTTTCGGTGATATTCTCTTCTGGTGAGATGAGTGGCAACATGAGTAGTACGCTCATCTTCTGAAGAATTCAGAGTCACTATAGAGGCCATGCGAACATTCTCGCTGGATTGATCAAAATAAAGTAATATGTTATGTTTTCCATATTTATGACAAGTAGATTTCATCTAGCATTCTTTTGATGGGTGCCCTGATTTGCGTATTTTCATGTACCATGGAATTAAACAGATCCTGAAACTCCGTCCATTCCAGGTAATCAATCACCAGAAAAACTGGGTAAATTTAGCCTTGGTAGTTTAATGTCCATAGATATGTATGGATGTGATGCAGTATTTGTTTCAAGATTATTAGCTATTGATGTAGCTCCTTGTAAATTGTCCAATAGATTGTTTAGACCTGCAGCCGTGGTGAAGCATTTGGCTTCACATTCCTCGTAATCAGATTGATTTATCAATTGTTCATCTGTAATACTAGTGATATCTGCTCACTTTGTCATACTCTCTTCATGCCTGTCCAATGCTACGATGCAACATTTGATTTCATTTCAGGATGCACCTTGTGGTACTGCACTGTTCAAGTATGTATTACCTCTTGTAATTTTTCCCTTGGCAATCCCACGTTGCTTTAGAAGGGTCTCCATACCTTAATTCGATGCCTTGAATTGTCTGGCTGAATTGCACGTTCAAAAAAGGAGCAAGTGTTAAGATGAAAGGATGTCCGCACTTATTGTGTAATGCCACACTCTCTCTGATCGCTGTGGAATGCCATTCGCTTGTATCCGGCTCGAAGGACCAAAAAATGTTCCTATTTGAACCTAATGTAAGGTTTTTGCTTGCTGCTGAATGAAGTTACTCATTTGAATGTTGATGGTGTAACGTATTATAAACTGACATTAAGAATAAAATAAATTGAATGGACATGCATATATTGAGGCTGAAGTCATGAACTCGTAGTTTTACTTTGTTTTCTACGCACACAATAAAAGGTGATGCTCTCAAGAACAAAACAAAAAATATATATGTAAAGATAAAAAGAGAAACAACCAAATAAGAAATGGATTTTACAGTTAATATGATACTTTGTTGGTCTTTCATTTAGAAAACAAAGACTACAGTCTAAACACATACCGATATTGCTGTTTTCAGGAAACAAAAGATTTGCTATATTATCTTCAGGAGACCAAGATTTTGGGCGATGGCCAGTGCCAGCAACTTCAAGATACATGCTTTCTGTAGGAGAAGGTTCAAAAGGTGATAAGAAATTATCCGATGATTGTCCCAGATCCTGCTGAGGACTCTTCAGATTAGTCTCGGATTTGGAACGCCACAGCATGTTATGCCTCTGTTTGCTGAAATAATTACAAATTAAAAAGAATACAGGTATTAAGAATCATCATCAAAATGTCACATATACCCAATATGGGCTTTAAAGATGGATTTTCGTTTAATATTTAAATAAAAGAAAAATAAATAAATGAAATAACATTTTATTAGAATCACTGTTAATTACAGAAGTGTGTAAAATGTTGCTTGTTTAAGTTTTGTTTAGCAAAGCTTTTATTTTTGAAAGAAGAAAAAATGAAACCTGGCATCTAGAATTCCCTGATATGTTTCTAGCTGTTTCATGAATCCTGTATTAGGCTTGATGCAATTACGCTTATTCTTTACAAATTCTAATGCATGCTGCATGTTCCAATCATGTGCTTTCATTGCATATGCAATAACCTAAAATAGAGAAACAAATTAAACACTTAATTTGGGCTAGAATTAATTAAGACAGAAAACCCAATTTTTTTTTTATTTTTTACAATAAACATATTATCCTTAACAAATTCTGGTCATATAATTTATTTATCATTTGGATTAAATTGTAATAAGGTCACGTATCGTGAACAATTAACCTTATTTACCTATACAAAAAAAACTATACATGTTAACCCATCTAATTCAAACTCTGTTAAGTTGAACTTCCAGTTAAGTCTAAACTCTTGTTCCCATCTCCGTGAAGCATTAATTAGTGGAAATTTCACCCATTAACTCGAACATAAATTTTATACCAAACAGCTTAATTCAAATATGTTTTGAATATAATCAGTATATTTTATTAAATTTGTCCTTATTTTTCAATACCGTATAGACCCTGTCGAACGCGGTCTGCTAGAGCGCGAAATCAGTTCCAACGCGGTTTTGGCTTGGCTCCCAACTCAGACCCTCTCCCCCCTCCTACAGACGACAAGGGCTGCGTCCTCATATGCACATCTGCATTTTCCTGCTTATTTTCACTTAATAAAAATATGTATTGAAGATAAAAGTATTGAATGTCGAAGCTATTTATTAATTATTGTTAATTTGGATGTATATGTTGCTTTTGTTGTTGTATTTGTTGAGTTATGTATGATAAGCTTGTAAATCGTTTTTGTAATTTTTTTATACATGTCCATTTTAGGCTTCCGTACTTTTAATATGTAAATTTTCAATATGTCCCTTTTAAGTTCCCGTATTTTGTATAATGTCATGGCAGTCAAGAGAAAGATCGTTGTACATGTTGTCAATTTTTTTTTTGTAATGAAAAACAAATAATTAATGCAACTAAAGTTCAGAATTGAGCTTAATCTCCATATGTTGTCCTTTCTTCCCACGTCTATTTTATTTGAGATGTCATCACTTAGAAAGGCGTTTTCTTAACACTCTTCAGTCTAAAAGAGATAAATCAACTGAAATCGGATCGAATGCGGTTGAGTAGCGTTCCCTAATTTGCTTGGCTGACATCAATCAGCTCAGTCGCCTCCATGATCTGAATTTATGATTCTGACGTATTTGCTTGTTAAATAAATGATTTATCATATTTAGAAATTTCATTTTCCACGTCCGGGCCATCTTTCCCAGAGACATTCTGCAGTAGGTTTAATTCGACGGCGGCCAACATCCTTCTAAGCTGCGCAGTCGCTTTTGTTTGTGTGTGAACTTTTGAGCTTCGGCGGCTGCAACAAAACCTGAAAAACTAGATTACCATGAATTTGGAACGTTTTGATGGACAATTTCTTTGTTTTTTGGTGAAAAACTTTGAAAACAGCTTTTAATTGATATATATTTTTTTTTTTTGTGTGTTTTGGGGAAAACTTCTTAATACATTTTTGTTTTAGTTCTCCGATCTGAGGAATTGTACAGAGTGGTAGCTTCCTTTTCGCTTTCCGTGGACTAAGAACATGTTAGAATGTCGCCAGCTTATTTTGTTCTTTAAGCAGTGCAATTCGTGATTGTTTCCAGTTATGGTTATGTTAGAATAATAAAACTGTACCTGGCTCATTCAGAAGTTGTGTTCATGTGCCTTTCCTTCTATCAGACAGACAGACAGACACACATACAACTTCATCCTTGGTAAAGCTGTTAGCTATGGGGGTGGGGAACCTCTAGACTGTTTTAGTAATCTCCCTCTTGCTCGTTCCCTTGGTTAATTGCAGGGAATGTTGCTTTAACGTTTGTTTTAATGGATTGCCCTAGTCCGTTCCAAGGTAATAGAAGAGACTAGTTGGTTGTTGGGAGAAAGCGCTGATCCACAGCATCTTTGGCTGTGCGTGCACCTGGCGATAACTCCGAGGGTAGGGGTGGACCCAAAACTGGATAGAGAAGCTCTCGTGACTGCTCTGGAAGAAAGCTTTGAATTATGGTGTAACGAACATGAAGTGCAACTTCCACAGTTAGCCCTATAGAGGACAATCAATACTGACGATTTTGTGAAGACACTTGTACAAAATCATATGGTTGGTCCTGAGGGTGACCTTGTGACATTCCATGTCAGTTTGGGTGTCACGTGGGTCCGGCGAAAGGCACGTGTAAATGAAACGATGCTCTTATGTTACGTTTAGGCCTCTCGTGATCGCCCGCATTGTTTGGAGGAGTGCGTGTTCGAGACCATGCTTGTTAGTTTCTGTTCGTTGTCATATTAATTTAGAGTTTGCTAAACATAATTATAGCGAATTTATATTTAGAAATGAACACTTACTTGTTGATTTTGTGGTTAAATGGCTTGCTAGTGGATGGATTGTTCTATTCTCGCAGGAGCTAAATCGGTAAATGACTCTCCGTAAGAAGGAGGTTCCCGCTAGAGTCTTGCTTTGAACCAATTTCGAATTCAGGCCTGCTTAATTTTATCCTCCTTTTGATTTTCTCTCTCCTTCTCCCTTCTAATATTTGTTAATTACATCGGTGAATAAGCCTTGGTAACCCTCGAGGGCTGCGATGGGGGGTTCCCCCCCCCCCCCCCCCCCGGGCTCGGGAACACGTTCTTCCTCGGAAGACGAGGGGAGTGATTTTGTAAAATGCAAGGAAGATATCCCCCATCCAGGAAAACGGCAATGTGACTCGGAAAGCCACATAGATAGATCTGACAACGTCTCTATGGAAGACTTGTCGGACAGTTCGGCTTATTCCAAGCTCCGTTAAGACTAGACGGAACAAAAAAGGCGACAGTAAAAAGAAAAGTGCGAAGAACACAAACAAGGAGACTGCCCAGAAAAGTAATACCGGAAAGCTGCAGGATGTCATGCCCCCACCGCCGTTATTGAAACCTCCACTACAATCACCTGTCAACTCGCTACCTGCCTCGACTACAGTATTACAGAGGAACAATTATCCATTGCTACTCATTTCTATTTCAAAACTGGAACCCGATTCTGATAACAGAAATAACAATAAAACCTCCTCTAACGAGGTACGTCTGTCTCCCATGAAGATAATTTTTCTCCTGGCCTTATAAGGAAAACAATTTGGTTTCTTACTGGTTCCTCTCCATCCATTACTAAATTAAATTCGGGAAAATTTCTTGCCGAATTCCAGACCAACTAACAAGCTGTCTCTTGTCTCAAATTCACCAACATTGGCCGATTTTGTCTTCATTACGAAATTCCGAAATTTCTAACGACATCTGTAGGTTTTATTTTTGTTATCAGAAATTCTATTACTCTAGAAGAACTTCAAAGCTTATCTGACTATGGGAATATTATTACAGACATTAAAAAGTTTGCTCCACTTTTTCCGGGAGCCTGTTACGGAAAATTGCTCATTTTCTTTAATACTCCGACTCCATCAGCTAAAGTTAAATTTGAGCACGAGTCTTTTCCTGTGACATGCCCCCCTCCAAGACCTATGCAGTGTGCTGTGTGCCACAAGATGGGACACACAAAAACTAGATGTTCTAATTCCCCGTTATGCTCAAAATGTTTATCCCCCAATCATTGTAACTAGAGAACTAGAGTTTTTTCATATGCGCCAATTGTAGAGAGAATTGTAACTAGAGTCTTTTCATATGCGCCAATTGTAGCAAGAATCACTCTTCCTATTACAAGGGCTGACAAAAGTTTAAACATGAAGCTCGAATCAGAATCAAAATGGCAAATATGTATGCACTGCTTTGCAATGAAATTGCCCCACCAACAAGGAGTTATCTGACCTTATCCATATTTAGTGGGGAGGGGGGGGGGGTCGTCTACCTCCGACTAGTAAACGATTAGATGCATGCTCACGGGACATGACCATTTGGGTTCATACAGGTTGTCCGGGTGCCCGTATAGGCTCATCAGTTGACACCTGTGCGAGATGTTCTATGCAGTTGGGAGGAAGCAACTGCCTCGTGAACGTACAGTACTGTAATCCGCGACGTCAACAAGAACAACCGTTCACGCAATTAATGGACTTTGAATGAGGTCGGATTATTGGCCTCTCAGAGGCTGGATGGTCAGCCAGACGGATTGCTGTTTTAGTGTCGCGGGACGCATGGACGGAAGGCCTATGTTGGAGGCAATGGCGAGAGGAAGGCATACATGCCAGAAGACCAGGCTCTTGGGCCCGGAGAAGCACGTCAGCTCGTACCGATAGGCGGATACTGCAAACAGCACTAGCGGACAGAACCATCACCCTGCAGCAACTGCGTGGCGACATCACTATTCCCGGTACTGCTCCAGTGTTAACAGCAACAATAACACGCAGGTTACATGCCGCGACAATGTCTGCCAGGCGTCCATTGTTGTGTCTTCTTTTGACATCTGAGCACAGCGCGATACAAATGCAATGGTGTCATGAACGAGTGGGCTGGCGAATGGAATAGCACCCAGTGGTCTTCAGCGACGAATCCCTCGTGGGGGCGGAAGCGCATTCCCTCCAAGTTAGAGTAGAAGAAGAGCAAAAACAGGGTAAGTTTTTGCAAATACTCCTTTTGCATTTCCCTTCTCACTGGTGGGTGCAGGGTGTAGGGAGCCACAAGGGTTAACGTGGCCTCCCTTGTAAAATGAAAGGGTTCACCCGACGCTTTCTGCGTCTTGGCTCCCAAGCCCTCGCCACTTTGGGGCTAATCGTCGTGTCTCCACGGGGAATTGGGATTTTTCTTCCCGACCAGGAACTCTAAGTATTGAATGTGAGCTATGGCCTCTTAGTGGATTTACGCATATTTGAATTATTGAATGGGAGGTGGGGGTGTGCTGTTTGGTAGAAGGAAAGGCATGGCGACCCTCTCGGTCCGTGAGTAGAGTTTTGGCTACTCGGAAAAAGCTCCGGAGTTAGTTTATTTGGTTCTTTAAGCCCTTTCATTTTTGGTAATATTTTTATCACTTTACATTCGGAAGTTCAGATTTAATTTTTATTTTCTTTGTTTGTCGCCAATTATTGTTAAGAGAGGCTTGCTCTTTGCTAAATCGTATTTCTTGTTATTGTTGAGCATAGCGCGAGGATGTTTCCTAATTGTAGTAGTTTTTACGCGCTTAATTTAGAGGCTGTTTTTTGGGTCACTTTTGCTTTGGCTTTTGCGGCGAGCATTACAAGTGGTAATGGAGTCCTTAGTTTGGTCCTGATTGTCTTGTCCCTAGTTCGCCAATGTTTGTTGGCCCTCCAGATCATGCTGCGGGAACAGTTTTAGTTTATCGGTACGACCCGCTTGCTTGAATGATAAGCTCGCATGTTCCTTCGGTCGCCGGTGATGGTAGCTAGTGAACTGATTAACCTCAGAAAAGAGATAAGAAAAGACTGACTTTCTGGGTTATTGGAACGCTCCTCGCCATGTTGCTTCATGGCTTCGAGTCCTGCAAGGCTGGTCGAGTACACAAAGAGTGCGTTTGCTTCGCTTCAGATAAGACAATTTCTCGGAAAACTTTCACAGCGTGGGCCGAAGGAGTTGAGACGCGCACCAATCCCCATGATTAAACGGGCCTGATCATCCTAGTTGGCTGGAGGAAACCAACGGTCATAAGGAACCAGCACAACCCGGAACGCTGGGGAGTCGACGCAGATAAGTGCAAAATTTACATTACTCTTGTCCTTTTTTTTTTTTAAGAATTATGCTTGCTTTGGTTTGATTACATGAACTGTTTTCAGATCCTCCAAGCCTTTAAAAAGAACTCCCCGTCCTACGACGAAAGTGTTGTCTACAACGATGCGTTTGCTTCTCAGAAGGCATGTGTTTCCCGTGATTGTGTGTGCCATCTTGCCCCAACGAATTCGCTAATGTTTCGTGTGACTCATCCGACTATCCGCTGCATGAACGTGCCATCTTGCTTATAGGAGTGTGATTTGTTACCTTCCCCTAGTTAGATCGCCAGTATTCTTTCTCTTTTCTGTTAATTATGCGTGATGTCCTGTGTCCCCGTTTGTCTTTTATTTTCTCGTTAATATTTTTTTTTTTCCTTTCTTTGTTTCAATCTGACTAGGCCCCCTTCTGCAGTGGCGAGGGACTTTCCACTTTGTAGTCCTTCATCCTCTGGTCCATCTTTCCCAGAGACATTCTGCAGTGGGTTTAATTCGACGACAGCCAACATCCTTATAAGCTGAGCATTTGCTTTTGTTTCTGTGTGAACTTTTGAGCTCCAGCAGCTGCAACAAAACCTGAAAAACTAGGTTAACATGAATTTGGAACGTTTCGATGGACAATTTCTTTGTTTTTTTGGGAAAAAACCTTTGAAAATAGTGTTTAATTTTTTTTGTTTGTTTTTTGGGAAAAACCTCTTAATACATTTTCTTAATATGGTACGAGCGGAGTTCGCAACTTTTGTGAATTCTGGCCTGTAACGTAACTTGAGTGTTGGTCCACTAGATAGTTTTCGCCAGAGCAACATCAGTTTAATTTGAAAGCGTAACGGTTATCCTGGAAACTGCTACGGTTTTTTGAGTGTTGTATGCATCTGTACTGCCGTTAATAGGGTTTCATCATATGATGCTAAAACCCTAAAAATCAAACAGAATTAGAGTCTGGTCGAATTATGAGACCACGCTGGGCTGCATGCAGCTGTTGTTCCGCTAGTGTTGTGTGGCGTGCATGTCGTGCACTTTATGTATACTTTTCTAGTTCATATTCCGCCGGGCTTGCGACAAGGCTTGCAAATATTTAGTTTTTACAAGATCTTGCTCTAATGGTTGACATTCTACAAAAATTTTCCTTACTTTCAAATGCACTTCAGTCTAGGACAACTACTATTCAGAAAGCCCAAAAATTGATTAAGCGCACAATAAGAGCATTTAAAATTTTAAAAGGTAATTGGAAAACACGATTTCAGAAAAGCTGATAAATTTAAAGACACCCAGTTTGCTAAAAATAATAAATTCAAGCCTCTACCTAAGAAAACACCAATCGAAAGTATAATCAAACACATGAATCTGCATGTGTTTTCTGATAAGAACAATGAAGAACATATTTTAAATCTTTTTGATTTTTTAGAACCATCTACCTGGCCTTATGAACAACTTACGACACCATAGTTGGCTGCTGAAAGGCAATTTGGCACACTAATTGAGATTCTAAAATATAAAATAGGTATGAATGATTTCAGAGATTTTGTGCAGAACAACATTGAATAAAAAAAATGAAGTTTCTCCAAGTATCCAAAGAGGCAAAAAATTATAAGCACCATTGCAGTTAGCAGTGCTAAAGCTGAAAGAGGTTTCAGCTTAAAGGACAAGTACCACTAAAAAATCACATACTCTTTTTTATTTAAATTTTGTTAGTTCATGACGTTTATAGTACACTTTCATTAATAATTTTCTATAAAAATCATCATATTCCTTAAAAATCTGCGATGAAAACTGCAAAATACGACAGTGAGCGAAAAAGCTGTTAGCAAGCTGGTGATGTGACGTCATCGGCTTGCTCCACAATTCAGTAGGAGACGTTAGAGAGCTCATCTAATTGCTTATAATCTTCAACACAGTGATTTTTTTAAGTAAACATACAAGAAAGAGTTTCCAAATATTACCTTGGCCATTTTAATTTATTTAATGAGCTCTGTGTAAAGGAATGTTTATTGAAATGTGTGCAGCTTAGGTTAGTAAAGTCACGACTAAATGATTTTAAAAAAGGAGACGTTTATATGAATGACACTGAATGAATTTGGAAACTCTTCTTTCCAAATTAGCACAGTTTTGCTCACGATTAATATGACATCAATTTGACCATGCCTTATAAACTTCGTTCGGTATTTGTGTGTAACAATTATGCTTCACCCTTTTGTGCTCAAGAAATAAGAAAAAAGCAACGGATAGATTTTTTTCAGACAGATAAATGGAAACCCGGCAAAAGCAAAAAAGGGTCTCTTCTGTGTGAATATGAGGTCAATCCAATTATTTACCAAAGAAAAAATAGGAAAAGAAACTATTCAAAACTACCACTTTTATCAGATATGTATAATCGTCCAAGCAAAAAAAAAAAAAATAGTGTTGTATCTATATACAAAACTCGCTATAATCCATATAAATAAATGAAAACACTGCCTTTATTAGACAGTTAGCGATTTTTCATACGAAAATCAAAAAGATACGAAAACGAAAAATTAATACGACATGTTTCACTTATGCAACAGAATTTTTTCAAGATTTTTGTAGGGAATTTCGTGTGCAATTTGCATATGACGAAACGAGTGCGCATTCATCTGCGCATCAGCTCCCCGATTCATAATGGACGCCAAACTTTAGCTCCGACGAAGAAAAAGTTTGAACGTACAGTGAATTTCGACAGCACAAAAAACCCTACAAGAATTACCTACTGCAGTAGCTTAAGCAAAATGTTGATAAAATGTCTATTCTAAAATGTTGATAACTAACTTTCGAATCAACTGGAAGAATCCACTTTGAACAGGGCCGAATGCTGCAAGGGAAACAAATTTTGTTTCGAAAAAATGAAAAGTCGGTTTCATGCGCACAGCGCAACTTGTTTGACGAAAACAAAAAATAATCATGAGCAAATACGAAACTGCCACTTAAATTATGTCGTTTTCGTGTTTTGTTTTTTTTTTCACACGAAAAATCCCGAATTGTCTATTTTTTTAATCAAAAACAGAATCAAAAAATGTTTTATTACTGAAAAATTAATCAAAGATTTTTTTGTAAGGAAATCCAAATTTTATTGATAAGCAGATAAAAAAAACTAAGTAGGAATAAATGATGAATGAATAGAAACACTGTAGGAATAAATTAAAATATGCTATATATATGTCTTTAATATCTCCGGTATTTAAACGCACAGTACTCCTCAGAGGGAAATTCTTTCCTGATAATGCTCACAACACAATTTGGAAAAACTTTTCTGTTATTTTTCTCAAGCTTACCCTAGATCCAATTCGTAAATTGCCGATAACCCAGTATATCTATATTGCCTGTATAAATAATAAAAGTTAATTAGATAACGGTCTAAAAACCATGCATGCTATGAATATTAAGCGATATGGGAGGGGCGTTTTCCCCGTCATGGCAGTTGCCTAGAAGTTCAACTGGCAAATCTTTTTATTTGCGGCTGCAATTGGTATGGCTTAATTTCACAATTTTCAAATAATTCATAGAATAGTTTTAAAAATCTCCATCAAAATTTTTGTCGCTTGAAGAGAATTCAGAACTGCTATCCGAGCCGCACTTAGCCATATCGTATGCCT
>JAHWFO010023340.1:416381-465611 GCA_023313115.1 Rhysida immarginata
CGGTCTAAAAACCATGCATGCTATGAATATTAAGCGATATGGGAGGGCAGTTTTCCCCGTCATGGCAGTTGCCTAGAAGTTCAACTGGCAAATCTTTTTATTTGCGGCTGCAATTGGTATGGCTTAATTTCACGATTTTCAAATAATTCATAGAATAGTTTTAAAAATCTCCATCGAAATTTTTGTTGCTTGAAGAGAATTCAGAACTGCTATCCGAGCCGCACTTAGCCATATCGTATGCCTCCTATAATACTAAAAGCATAGTATTAGAAGGAGCTACACCTTCTCATACTATGCTAAAAGCAGCTACAGCTCGCGTTTCAGCAGGCCGATGATGTCACGGGGATGATCGCTCCACATTCAAAATGGTGTGTGACGGATTTTACGAAATACGTATATAAACGCAGTTTTTATATATTTAGAGAAATTTTTAGCAATTTTTAATATTACTACATTAATTTATTTTCACTCTAGATTATTTAGACAAAAATTAGTTTTTAAGTGGTACTTGTCCTTTAACGAACCTAATAATGCACAAGAGCAGGAAACAGTTTAAATGTGGATCATGTATCGGACTTAATGATAATCAATTTATTGGGAAAGGAGTTAGCAAATTAGGACGGTACCCCTTTTGTTAAGTCATGGATTAGTCACAACCACAGACTGGCTACAGATACTAGAGTTCATCATAAATCAGTAAAATCAGTCAGTGAGAATCAATTAGCTATTTGGAACTTACAGTGAAAATGTTAATATTTGAAATTATTGTGCTAATCTAGATTAATTATCTACTCAGCTAGTCTTTCAATAATCCAGATATCTGGAATAATCAAATAATTGGATTTTTTATTAATGAGGATGAACTGCAAGCTCCTATAGGAGTACGGTTTCATTTGTTTTATCTAATCTTAATTGGATAATATCAATTATTGCTATTTATTTTTTTAATTATATTGCATGGTCTTCATACTTTTCATTATGCTACTCAAAAACAATTACGGTGGTTGAAAGTAGCATACAATATCTTACAAATAAAACTTTCTTGTGGGACCTGTGCATTTGCTATAATTTCCATGTTCAGTTTGACAACTTCCAGTTCCAGTCACCATTTTATATGTCCATGTTAACACCTTCCAGTTTCGGCCTGATATTTTTAGTAACAAGTTCCAGTTCTGGCCTGAAATATTTCAGTAACAACATCCGGTTCCAACTAAATATTTGAAGCTGGTTGTTAAATATTTACCAGCACACTACTGGATCCATCTCACATTCCTTTTACAAACGTTTTCGGGAATATAGAAAAATCAAGATCAATAAATAGGGAAATCTATCTTCTCCAATAATCTAATAAAGAAGAAAAACCACATGCTCGGAACAGATGGGTGTATGAACATTTTATAGATAGGACAATACAAAGACAAGATTTTATTTCACAAAGAAATGGGAGATAAGAAATCACTGGACTGACCAAGATATACTATTAAATAACCAAGACTCTTTCGAACGAGACAAAGTTGTCGACTTTCTCAACAAGCTTACAAGGAGGAGGACTGGGAATTAAGACGTCACCACCACTCTCTACTAGATACATGCTCCACCCGATTCTGAATTTTTATTTTTTATTTATTTGTTTATTTTTTTTTAATCACACGTTTTCTCATCTCCTAAAAAACCCATCAATTCAATATCATTGGTGGGTTCAATGTTCCATGTTACTATATAAGCTCCAGTTTGTCTCATTTCACTCTGTAGCTATGTACATCTGATGATGGTGAAATATCGAAACTAGCTTAATAAACTAGCACACCATATCACTATTTTTAGTTCATTTTCTTCCCTTATAGAATGTTGATGTAGCTCTCTTTTCAAGAAAAACGATTTTTGCCCTATATCATGCTGCTAATTGTAAATCTAGATTTAAGAGATTAAATTTCTTGACGTTGTATTAGTTATCAATATTTTAAAAAATTAATTTATCTAATTATGTGACCAAAATGTACTTAGAGAAATAAATAAATCTTGTGAATGAGTGTCAGCTGTTACTTCTCCAATTGCAAGGCCTGCCAAATTAACTTTTTACTTCTCTGAAAGATAAGCAAAGTGTGAAAGGTGTCCAGATACATTTGATCATACACTGTACATCACATCATTTGAATAAATCCATGACTTATTCAAAAGTAACGCAGCACAATTTATTTCTTAAAGTAGGTTTGATTTATTGAAGTTTTAATTACATCACCTAGCCCTCCAATTTTTGCTTGCAAAGATCTATTTTTCGACATAATCTCCATTCGAGTCTATGCCATATGCCTGCATGATATCATTCTTCTGGTCTGTATTGCAGCCAACCTCCTAGTTCTGACAATGATGACAGGTGCTGCACCCAACAACCTTAAGTGCTTTTATTGCCATGTTGCCTCAGACATTCTGTAAATGCTTGTGATTATTTGTTACCATCTCCTTTCTGCAAACAGAAATTTGATTATTGATCTCTATTTGGAATGCATATCAGCACAGACTCCATCTTGAAAGATAGCCGTTTTGTTGTTAACTAGCAGAAGACAATGAAACTACATGTACAGCACGATTCAAAATGATGTCTGGCATTTCAAAATTTTACTATGCATTTATTTTATAACATAAACTAACCAGACTGGGTTTAAAATGTAGGAAAACTCAAATATTTTTTGATTCTAGCATTACAAATGTTCTATGTGACTCCCTCGAGTCACCTGGACAGTGTCAAGATGATTGGGATCTCATCCCAAACTCCTTTCAGCATGACTGCTGTTACTAGTCCGAGAGCAGAAATGTTTACAAAGACATCCAGTTTCCAGAAATTGATCATACCACTTATGGATGCTTTTGTCAGTAGGGCAATCTTTATGAAATTGCTTACGAATGCTCGCTGGACTAAAATTATAGAGTTTGTTTTTACATACTCCAAGATACAATATGCCTTTTCATTCACAGTTGCCATCTTTACTTTTATCGCGCCATTAGCGCCACCACAGCCTCCAATTGCGGGAAGGTTAAAAATATTGAGTTTTCCTGCATTTTAAACCAGATCTGGTTAGTTTATGTTATAAAATAAATGCATAGTAAAATTTTGAAATGCCGGACATCATTTTGAATCACCCTGTACTAACAAGGGAAGCCCTCGAACATGTATGTCACAGATTTCCACCAAATTGAAATCTGTTACTTAATTGAAGCTACAATAGATGCTTGCAAAATAAGAGTGCGAAATTTTGTTTCTTTCAAAATAAACCACGAAAACGAAAAAATTTGAGCACACATAGTCATACAAAGACTCCATTGTTAAAGCGGTGTATGTGTATTAATGCGCTTAACGGAACTTCTTTCTTCCACTACTCACAGCAATAAGCACGAATCCACTTCAGATGAAACTTAGAGAAGACAGTAGCAGATGGCAAGTGAATGGCTTCTCAAGTTTCAAAACAAACTTAGTTTTTAAAAATAGATTATTACAATTAGCTAATTGCCTTCCAGTACAAAATGTCTACAGAATTAATAACCATTTCCTTAATTTATTATTTCATTTTATTAAGTAATTCGGTAATCAAACACGGGTCTGGCTTCATATGCAACATCGAGTAATACGTTGCGTTGGTGAGGGGGTATGTGTCACGGTGCTTTATAATTTTAAATAAAAATAGTATTCATGGATGCCTACCTCATCTTATAAATTATTTCGAGATGAATAATTGTACAGCAAAATTAAGGTTTTATGTTTAATAACAGTGCTCTAACTGCAATTCTTTGACGATTGCCGCTAACAAGTTCGCCTCCCCTCTTTCCGCCATGTTTGTTGAACTCTGCGCACTTCCGGAGCGCTTCACTGCTGCGTAACGCTATTGTTTCCGTGGTGTGCTTGCGCCCAAATTAAAGGCTAAGTGGGGTTCCCTTGTAAGTAGGTGTGAAACTGTTCAAGGATGCTACGTATACCTTCATCTGTAACTCTTATAAAAAAAACACTAGACATTATTAAGAATATTAAGAAATGCAAGTGGAAAAATGTATTCATAAATATTGAACCTATGCAACAAAAAAAAAAAAAAAAAATTATGTGACTAGAGCAGATCAAGAGACATTTCTGTTTGAAATTATCAAAAGATTGAATTGGCTGATTGAATGAGTTCTTAAATGTAACCTAATAACTCAAGAGTGGGAGAGCATTACAATTCATTTTTCTAAGAATGATATATCCAAAAGATATAGAAAATTGTCAGCAATACCCTGTCGTCAGGAAAACGACAGGTCAATATGATGGAATGTCACCCAGCTGTGGTGAACACCTGGTCAATCTATAGATGGCCACAGGGGGAGGAAAAGTTTTCTATTTACATCTGGATACCATTCTCAATGTTGAGATGAATATTCTCCTAATATACTCAAGACAGAACATTGATAAGTAACTGACTTGTATTATATTTATTTTACTGTTATTAAACAGTAGTATTAATTTTCCATTAAGACATGTCTCAATCTATCAATGCTATTCACAAACATACAGATGTTTAGCAACCATATAAAAAAACTTGTAACAGGGTTAACAGAGGCAGTTGATTGGCACTTGCAGCCTGGCTTGTTCCATTAACCATAAATTTGATGGCTGGACCTGTGTAGCAGCTCATCATCCTCTTGGAAGAGAGCCAAACTATCAGAACGAACACTGGATGAGATGAATGTGTGGTAACCCATTAGAAAGGATGCACAGACACAATTCACCTATCAGTGGCATTTGTAGATTTACCAGAGGCCCAATTTAATTATAGCTGAAGATGCCTTAAACCATTAAAGAGCCACCATCATCCTATATGATCTTCTTTATAAGGTTTTCTTCATGCACAGGTCCTTCCATTGAAACACGAGTTATTAGACCAGGCTACCCATTTCCAGTGGCGATGTTTCCAAGCTCAGGTGAAGCGATTGGCTGTGCTATGCGTTTATCAAGGATACACAGGTTGGGCGTTGTTCCTCAAGTCCTTAAAATGGAGCGAACGTTGCACAGTCCTTGTGCTTACGTTTGTTGAGGCCCCACCACTAAATTACGATATAACTTGAGGTAGTGTTGCATGCCTATCACATGAAACAATTCTTATCAGCGTGTGCAGGTAACGTTTCCAAAGTCTTTGCTTTCATAAGCTCAGTCCTTTGCAGAGATTCTTGTATTCATGGAACACCCTTGGAATAGCCTTATGTGAAAGTCCAAATTTTGCCTCTATCTCCAAAATGCTGAGACCTGCCGTTCTTACAATGAAAACAGCTCTACTTATCCATTGCTTTAATGCACTGGCAGATGAAAGGGACATGCACAGGTGGCAGTGATATGTATTCTGCATAGGCTTGTCTGTACCAGATTTTCATTGTACAGTCATCAACAGGAAATAATCCACACGAGTTTAATACTTAATATTACATTTCATGCTAATGTGTTGTTTTAATAGCTTTTTTTAATTATAATTACTTAAATTTAATAATCTTAATAATGTTAACTCTAAATGTAATATTAAATTATTAAAAATAAATTAATATTGAAACGGTAAAACTTAGAGTAAAATTCAAGTGTGGATTATTTCCTGTTGATGACTGTACATTGCAGGGTTTTCCCCAGGCCCTTTTATATGGGCGTGCCACCTGGTTTTTATTGACCACCCAGCTGATTTATCTGTGTAAATCTCTTATTTCGCTGCTATAAACTTAAAATACTAGAGATCTTCTGTCATTAAAGATCTGCATCTAATAGCTTTATTTAAATAATTAAACTATACTAGTAATATAAAAATTGTTTAATCATCTATTATAGTAATGATATTATTTGAAAAAATGGAAGGAAAAATTATGCGACCTGGATCAATGGACCCTTTTCAGTAAGAAGGTGGGCAGGGCACGCGCTTGCACGGCAGCTGCTTCTGGCGGGAAAAAATTTCCGTTCGTCCATTTTTTCCATTGCTAGCGTATGTTTCGGTGGAAAATGTATCGCCTACAAGATTTAAAAAGGCTGAAAAAAGATGACGTTATAAAAATTTATAAAGAAGTAACTTCGTTGACCTCTTCTTTGTAAATTACGAAAGTCAGAAGCGATTGCAGAAATAATAAGCCACCAAAATCAGTGGGTTAACCGTAATCGCGTGGAGGTTGATCGTGTTTACTGTTTGTATGTATTGATTTGTAATACATTTCCGAACACAACATGAATTTGCTACCGGACGTAACATTTTGAAAAAATATATGAATATTTTCAGGATGATGGTAATAAATTCAGGTGTTTCCATCGAGCAGTCAAACATATGAATGCTGGAGATATTTCTGAGGCAAAAATTTGCTGGAGATATTTTTACTATCTTTTATTTTGAAAACATTTTCTAATACATGTGTTCATGTTTTAAGTTTCAAGAAAATGTTATAATGAGAGCTAAATGTTTAGCTTCTCAAAAGAAAAAATATTATCTGTGCGCATCAGAATTAGAACTCAGTGGAAAGATGATTTTGGGGGTAACTATATTTGAATTGATTATTTTAGAACAATATCCTGTTCGGTTAAGAAATAACTAAATTTTGAATTTCATTTCGTTAGAAAAGAGGAAAATGCAGCCATGTATAATACAGGGGTCGAACAAAATAATATGAACACCTTTGATTTTAGACGTTTTGTCGAATATCTAGAAAAACAATATCTAGTTGATAATGGTGTCCGGTCCAAAAATAAAAATTTGGAGAAAATCACTTATCATTTTGTTTTTTTTTGTAAGCAACTGAAATTCAACTCATTCTATTGGAGATATCTTTCTGAATTTTCACAATATTTGCTTTGCTTTTTATAAGAGTAGCTCTAAACATTTGGCTAATAAATTAGGCAAAAAATATTTTGGTAACGTTTGCACAGTTTAACATTATTTAGTAAAAATGCTCATATTTCAACAAATATTTAATATTTTTATATTCTGATTACAAAGTAGTGTCTCTCCTGTAGTTTGTCAAGTTTCCTAAAAATGGCATTGCAATGGGTTGAAAACCCTGCACGTTAAAAACAAAAGACTTATGAAAAAATTTTGATTCTTTTTAAAGAAACCTTTATATCTCCAAAAATATACACGTTATTCTCATACAAATAAACACAGATAAATTAAAGAAGCCTCTTAATCATATGCTACATTTACAATGCATTTCAAGCATTATTTTTTACTGGGTGATCCCAAACATTATTTTTTTTTTGTTCATTTTGTTGCTGGTCCCCTATTTGCCTTTGGGACAAAACATTCCATGAAATATATAAGGGGTAACATGCTTTTTACACCTCTGAAGTTTCAAGATAATTCGTTAAGTATTTTCCTAGATATTCGACAAAACTTCTAAATTCAAAGGTGTTATATTATTTTGTTCAACCCTTGTATTATGGCTGCATTTTCCTCTTTTCTAACGAAATGAAATTTAAAATTTAGTTATTTCTTAACCGAATATTATTCTAAAATAACCGATTCATAAATAGTTACACTAATAAATAACTAACTACTTAAAGTGACTAACTTATCAATTGTCATTTACCGTATAGGGCACTCATAAATACCCCCATATATAGTTCTACTGGGTTCTAACTCAGTTGTGCACATAATGCTTTTTCTTTTGAGAAGCTAAACATTTAGCTCTCATTATAACATTTTTTTGAAACTTAAAACATGAACACATGTATTAGAAAATGTTTTCAAAATAAAAGATAGTAAAAATATCTCCAGCCAATTTTTGCCTCAAAAATATTTCCAGCGTTCATGTTTGGCTGAAAATACTCATGTACAGGATGATTATAATTAAAGTTACTCTTTCAAAAATCGATAATTTGAAAATTACTTGTCAGAATGACCTGATATTTTAGCAGAACAATCGTGCGACAATGGAATTTTGTTAGGCGAATGAAAAGAAATAGTTCCAAAATCTGCCGATAGATGGCATTGGCAGGGTTCACACTGTCTGCAAATTACTAATACATGACATGCGCACTGCAGACATAGCTGCTTTAAAAATGCAGAGCACCAGCTCTTTGCTTGAATGCTTCATCATGACTCTGACTATGAAGGATCGCGCTCTGCTCTTGAAGCTTTTTTATAAGAACGATGAGTGTGCACTAACAGCTATTAGGAAGTTTCGGACATTAAAATCCATAAAATCGGGCCCAATAACCACAAATGGTCTGCGAAAAATGATTGCAAAATTCAAAGAGACCGGTTCATTTGACGTGAAACAGAGTAGAGGAAGGAAACCAGTTTCGGCTGGGGCAGTGAAAGATGTGGCTACACATAACAAGAACAGATGAACAGTGATGCTGGAATCAACAGTGCATGAGGAATTGGCCGAATGCTGGATATGCCGAGCAGCATGATGCGTAAAGTCCTACGGAACATCTTGCGCTGTTACCCGTACAAGATAACTCCTGTGAAGCAGCTGCCGAATGCTCATTTTTGAGATGCTAGGATCATAAGCCGCCATTTTCCAACAACGTGGCCGCCACGTTCCCCCGACTTAAACCCCCTTATGATTTCTAGCTTTGGGAGTATCTGAAGAATGTTGTTTACAGCGGGCGGATTGAGAATCTAGCAGACTTGTAGGCAAGCATCACACACCACATCCATTGCATCAGTACAGATACCCTCCAATCTGTTGTGGAGCATGCAATTTTGCACTTCCAATTACTAGTGGAACAAGGTGGAGGGCATATCGAACAACTTCTGCCTTAATCATCAGTAAGATGTTTGTTCCATGAAGCTGTTTTTTTGACATTATCACTGTTGTCGCTGTAAACACGTATTCTTGTCTTTTCGCTAATAAATTTTTCGTAAACCCCTGAACTCTATTGTTTCCTTTTGGCTAACAACATTCCTGTTTTTCACGAATCCATTTTTGGTTTTTCCCCTGACATTACCATGCCAGCGCCATCTATCGGCAGATTTTGGAACTATTTTCCCCCCTTCGCCAAACAAAATTCCATTGCCTCACGATTGTTCTGCTAAAATATCAGGTCATTCTGACGAATAGTTTTCAAATTATCGACTTTTGAAATCGTAACTTTAATTATAATGTTTTATAATTATTTATCGAAATGTTTCGTCCGGTAGCAAATTCATGTACTGTTCGGAAATGTTTTACAAATCAATACTTACAAGATGCTGGCAAACAGTAAGCGCAATGTTGCTGGCATCAACCTCCACGCGATTACAGTTAACCTGCTGATTTTGGTGACTCATTATTTCTGCAACCACTTCAGACTTTCATAATTTACAAGAAGAGGTCAATGTAATTACTTCATTATAAATTTTTATAACATCTTTTTTCAGCCTTTTTAAATCTTGTAGGCGATATATTTTCTGCCAAAACGTACTCTAGCAATGGAAAAAATGGACGAACGGAAGTTTTTTGCCCGCCGGAAGCAGCTGCCGCGCAAGCGCGTGCCCTGCCCACCTTCTTAGTGAAAAGGTCCATTACAGTGTGTTATACTGTCTACTTTATTTCTTGACATGCTGAAGAAGGAGACAGTGTCTTCGAAATGTACATCTGTAGCTCTGTATTGCATTTGTGGAATTGTGCTTTCTATTTTTCTCTAGATTGCTGATATACGATTTGTCCATTTTTTTGGCATTTTACTTTGTACTGATATAATGTCAATACACAGATTAGCACTATAACTATTTGTTAGTCGTTTTGTATCGATCCCCACCCCCGCAGTAGCAATGATGTCGTGAATGCAGATGCGATTCGTATCAGGGAAGTGAATGCTAAGGGTTTGGGACCAAACAAATGAGGGACAACCTGACACAGATAATTACAGTTCATCAACGATTTATTCTAACCTGTCTTTTTCAATAACCATGGTACATCTCATATTCAACAATACAACGTTACACTAACGAGGGGCCCCTTAATATGTCACAATTAACAGTCAAAATTAGCGTTTAACTGAGCGGCGCTCACTCTTAGAAACTACTGGCACTCCTGCACGTGCTTTATGATTGGCCCTGCAAGCTGAGGATGCGTTCAGGATACGACGAGAGCACAGATTATTTGCTCGGCTGGCGCATCTAACATGAAGCACCCTGTGCCCCCGTAAAAGTATCCGTTAGTGACGAATGCACGACGGTGCACAGTGCCTCCTTTTAAGCGACCAGGGGGGAGGCACAATAACCCCTCTTTGCGGGCACGGAAGTTCCTGACATGGCAGCCACTGGCGAGCTTCCGAGATATATCAGCGTGGCTAGGCAGTCAATGTTACGCCTGCTAATGTCTGACATTTAAACTCGGTATCGAGGCTCTTAGTCGATGGGCAACCCCCACTTAAACCGTGCGGCACCATCATGGTCACGATCAGGGTGCTTTACTAACATACTTATAGAGAAAGTAAAGTTTAGCAAACACAAAATAAAACAGTATTACAATCTAAAACGTTGAGTATGGAATTTTTTAAAAACAACTGTATAACTTGAAACTCAACCATTTATTTTGACATACATTAACATTATAATCTAAAACGTTGATTATGAAATTTTTTAAAAACAACTATATAAAAAATAAACACAGTATTTCTTTCTAATACAACTTTCACAAGGCAGCTTGGGTATCTATCCACAGTGGTGACGTTACATTAAGCACCGCGTGGGCGCAGCACAGGAAAGTCACGAACGCGGCCCCTACCTTCGGCGGAGACCGATGGCACAGCTGTATTCTAAATGCTCTAGAAAGTTCTGCACGTTGTTCCTCGCGATGAAAATGTGAAATAAAAGTCACTCACCAATACTGCTCCTAATCATCAGATTTACCGTCCTTAATTCCTTTAGGCGACCGCTCTCCACTTGCTGAATTCCCGGGTGCCACTCTCCTGGTGAGCATCTCCATTTCGCTGTCGGCTCCAACACAGTTGAGCACTCTGCATTTCCATATTGTTCTTCAGCTCAAACGTCGTGTTAAACGACATCTCGGTTTAAACATTCGACAAAAGGAATAATTAGAAGGTAACGAATAATTTCAACATATATACATTTTGCGATTTCTACTCCATGACCTCACATTCGAACATGGAGGGAAAAAAATCGCTAAGCACGACAAAGGTACGTCCGTACCGCTCCAAAGTTTTTTACAAAAAGAAAAAAAAAAAAAAAAAAAAAAAAAAAAAAAGGATTGATGATGTGAATCTCCTACTGGAATATTTTAATAACTTTGTGACAACCGCAGCAGAGTGTGCCGGACTGGAATACATCGAAAAATGTGGTGGAACCCAGAATTACGCAATAAATGGAAAATAAAAATAGATACATACCGAAAGTATATTATCTCCAAAGATTTTCAGTCCTTACAGCTTTACAAGCAAGCGAGTACGGTATTCAAGAAAGTGGTTCGAGATGCGAAAAGAGCAGCTGTGAACCGGTACACTAAATCTAATAAAATTTGGCACCTGATACGTTAAAACTGTATAAGGGAGAATCCCATGTTGCTTTTAGAGGACTTGAACAAGTATTTAGATTGGGTTAATAATCCCACTAATCTTCCTCAACTGAGAAATATATTTCAATCTTTTGAGAGGAGTCAAGACAAATTGCCCAACCCATTTATCCCTTACGGGCACAAACTTGAAAAATTAGTAAAATCGGTTAGGATCAAGGGCTCACATTACCTTTGAATATGACAGTTAAGATATTCCTACATTTTAATCCAACTGGGATAATGATGATTCGCCTCCTTTGTTTATTAATTGTAAGGAAGAGAAAATTTCCTCATCACTTAAAAATAGCAAAACTAAATTTTACCAACTATCGTCCGGTCTCGGTATTGTCTTCCTTCACAAAAAGTACAGAGAAAGTGATTTTTAATAGTCTTTTCGACTACTCGTGGTCGAAAATTCCTGAACAGCAGATGGGCAGTAGGCCTGGCCACAAGATAAATTGGGTCCCACTACAAATATTTATGAAAGCTATTACCGCATATGATCAAGGAAACAAATTCATTGTTGCCCAAACTGATATATCTAAGGCTTTCCATTTCGAGACCTCAGCTTCTCTATGACCTTGAATCCTTGGGAGTATCCGAAACCTACTTGGCATTAATACAGGACTATCTTCACGATAGAACGAATATTATTAGCTACGATCCCCTGATCACTAAACCATCTATTCGAGGCATCGTCCAGGGATCAGGTATCGGCCCCTTGCTGTTCGAGATTTTAACAGCCTCGTTGAATAGTCACCAGTTTAATCTAGACGCACTGAGTTATGTAAACGATAATTTTCTTTTTACCACGTTTGCTCCGGATGAACAGGATATTATCATCAATGAACAGGATTTAGATTTCTTGTCGGATTGGTATAGCAGTAGAGGTCTCTGCCTACACCAATAGATCCAAAACAAATACTGTGTTATATGCTAAAGATGAGCTACGAAATAGTCAATTAAGATTTTGGGCATAACTGTCGATTCTATCTTAGGTTTAATGAGTTGATTGATCAGCTGATTATTATGGTTGAGATCTTTTTCTTCCACCTCGTAACTACGTCAATTTAAAAAGGCTGCTATCGTACCTAGGTTAGCTTATAGTGCCCTGTTTTGATCATCTCCTTCCTCAGCCAACCTCAAGCGATTAATAACAGCCTATAATGGTCTTATTCGGACTGCCTTTAAGCTTGATAGAACTGAATCTGTCACTCAGGCCTGTACTAGATTGAATTTCCCTATGGTGGCTACTATTTACAGGGTAGCGTTAACTTCAGAACTTGCAAATGCAATCCGGAATGATAACCACCCGGTCTCCTTTGTGAGATTGGTTTAGGATAGGAGATACCGGCAAACTCGACAGTACTTATTTGAAGTTCCTCTCCATACGTCAGAGTTTATATCCAATTTCCATATAGTGCTTTTTTTTTGTGGAATGAGATGCCATATAATTCACGCAATGTGGTCCAACTATGTGCTTCTGCCTCATGCATGAAGTCATGTGTCCATTTTAATTGGCTTTTGAACCAGTTTTATGTAAGTATACAGTAATTATAGTTTTTCTTGAGTGATACGGGAATTTTTTCTCTTTTAACTTTGTGTTATAATTTTCTTATTTGACTCCAGCTTCTTTGTGCTTGTGTTCCATTCTTATGATTGACTTTTGACGAAGTGCTTCTAGCTGTCACGTGTCTTTAGATCGGTACAGGACTATTTGGACTTTATTTAGATTTTATGATTCTTTACTCCTGTTGGAGTGCTCACTTAAATAATAATAATAATAATAATAATAATAATAATAATAATAATAAAAACCCACACTTATACAAAACCTTACAGAAAGCCACAATTCTAAACACCTGTCACATAGTAAGGAAATTCCTGCATCCAAACATCATTATTCCCACGAGTGTATAACTTTCCCTCCCTTGCATTTGAGTCCCTTGGGCTTGGCCTCTCTTGGATCTGCCTCTGGGATTGGCTTCTGGACTTGATCCGAGTTTGGCTTCCCCAAACAATAATTATAATAATATTTTGCACTAAGCCATTACTTATTTTTCAAGGTCTGTAAGCATAAATACGCCAATCTTTGTATATTTCCATAGATTTTATCGGCTCACTTCAGATTGTCATTCACTGATGATTACCCTATAAAGATTATTTTAACCATAGAGCTACCCTACCAAAATTAAACAACATCACAGGCTAACAAAACATGGATTAACAAGTAAGTTCTTTGATCTCTCTTTGCAGCAAGGAAAAATTCTTGAATCTTTGAAGCAAGGAAAAAATCATGGCGAGAAAAAAAAAACTAAATTAAAAAGATGTTATTTAATTCTTAAAATTCAATATAAAAATATTGCTGATTTGTGGAAAGCCAAAAGCTTAAATAGTATACAAGATGATTGTAAACAACTGTCCATCTTATTATTAATTTTCATCCCTTTAATAAAAAAATAAAATAAATAAAAATCATCAGAGCAACAAATAGAATAATAGAGTAGCTTAAAACGCAGCTTAAAACACATTCATGCTAGTTAAAGGAACAGCCTTCTACTACGCCTGCACAGAAGCCAATTTTTACAGACAGTTTTAATCATATTACTACACATGCGCAATTTTTAATTGTAAACTATTGCTAATTAATAGTAATTAAGGACACAAAAACTAACTTTGACAAATCTACAGATCAAGATCTTTCATTTAATACCAAACTGAAGTTTAGAGATGCAGTAGTTTTCTCCAACGAACTGCCGAAAGAATCACCCTTGGAACTTAAATATATAGATAACTGGCACCTGGAATAGTTGATGTGGCACAAGAATACATGGTCCCTTCATCAATTAGCAATGCTAGAGGTCTAAGTTAGCATATGTCTTAGCAAATTCACATAATTTTCTTTGAGCTGAATGTGCGAGTTCCTTAAATGTACCGGGTGGGCAAGAAATAACGTGAGGTGTTCAGAGCTCGCTAGCGGGAATTCTATTAGGCCAAATGCAGTACATTTTGGTGTATATACTTAGTGGAACATGCAGTTTCGATTTCTGCAAATGAAAAAAAAAAAAGTACCAAAAGTCGCCATAGGGGGCGCTTATTTCAAGAAAACAATGAATACCTAATTGTCAAATGAACAAATACCATACAAACCAACTTTAATAACAACAATAAACAATGTTTTATTTTTAATTACAAATGTGTTTCAATATGACCACCAGTGTGCTGTTCCAATAGCTGCATGCAGTACACGACATTTTCTATGGCAGCTCGCAGCATATCTTCATTAATTAGTCTGATATGTAACGTTATTTGATCCTTTAAGGTTGAGAAGTCAGGAACATGTGCTTGATACACAAGGCTTTTCAAATATCCCCATAACCAAAAATCACAAGGGTTGAGATCAGGCGACCTGGGTGGCCATACCATGGGAAATGCACGACTAATTATTCTGTTGTCTGAAAAACGTCCTCGCAAGATCTGCTGCACCTGACGTCCGATGTGCGGTGGCGCACCATCCTGCATAAAAATGATAGAATCCAGACAACCCTTTTCCTGCAATCGTGGTATCACAAAATTCTCAAGCATATCGGCATACCTGGCAGAATTGACGGAACAAGTCACCGGTCCACGGGGACGGATTTCTTCAAAACAGTACGGGCCGATGATGAAAGAAGCAGTAAAGCCGCACCATACTGTTAGTTTCGGTGAATGCATAGGAGTTGGCAGACACTTGTGAATTTGATGCAGCCCAAATACGGCAGTTGTGGGTATTGATATCACCATTCAAATAAAAATGTGCCTCATCACTCCATAAAATTTGCCATGGCCATGCATCATCCACTTCCATACGTGCTAAAAATCTCATCAGTTTCATAAGTGAAAAGTCAGTTCGGGTACGTTCATCTCCAGGAAGCAATTGTTGAACAGGTGTGAGTTTATAGGGATAAAATGTCAATATCTTATGCATTTTTTCCTCACCGTCAAATATGGGATATCTGTTTGGCGTGCTATTGCGTGTGCACTGCTGGTACCCTGCACAATAATCATCTCCAGTTCCACAACAGCAGTCGCAACTTCTTCAACGTGTTGCTGCCCGATTCGTTTGTGTCCCCGGCCTGGTTGCAATCCTAGAGTTCCGGTAGATTCAAATCGTTCAATCATTTTCCGTAAGTTAGTTATGCTCATCGGTCCTCTTCATAACGTTTTCAATCGCCGGAATTCACGAAGGGCAGCACTTGCATTGTCGCTCTTCTGATAAAACAACTTGACTAATAATGCCCGGTCAGGCAGAGTAAGCGTCATCGTCAGGCCATTCGTTCGTGAATGATGGGAAATCCTCAGCCTTGCCTTTTATTGTCATGATTGCTCAACACGGAATGCGCTTATGCAAATGTATTCATTGTTTCTTAAAATAAGCGCCCCTATGGCGACTTTTGGTACTTTTTTTTTTTTTTTTGCAGAAATCGAAACTGCATGTTCCACTAAGTATATACACCAAAATGTACTGCATTTGGCCTAATAGAATTCCCGCTAGCGAGCTCTGAACACCTCACATTATTTCTTGCCCACCCGGTATTTCTATGAAACTCTCAGAATTTAAACTCAAACTGGGAAATAAGTCCAGAACAATTTATTTAATGTTCAATATTTTTCCTAGGCCTCGTGAAAAATGACCTATGGTGACAGAAAATGTACAATCTATTAAAACTAATAAAGTAAAAGAAATTATACAATAAATAAACAAGCACTGGTTTATTAATTTAATAAAATTAGTACAATTATATTTTGAGTTAGTTTCATGTATTTATTGTATTAGACACTTAAATGAATTTGAAACTGGTTTAAAAACTGAATCTTACTGTGAATGGAACATTTGAAAAAGGCGATTCACACATTGTCTGCTGCCTACTCAGAAATTGTTATTAAACCAGCTTATGTTATTAAATTGTTAATAATGGACTTTTTTTTTTCCTGATTTTATATACAAATAATGGTTATGTAGGAGTCAACAGTTGTCCACAAGACATACTTATTCCACATAAATGTACATTTATGCAGAATAAATCTCTTCTGTGGATAAATGTTGCCTCCTACCTTCTATTCATTATGCATCCACAGCTCCTCAAGGTCAGTTTACATCTTATTTTATCTAAATAATGGTTGTTTAAACAAATAAAGTTTTTATAATCTTGCCCCACCCAGTTACTTTGTCCTGCCACCCGGTTGCAAAAATTTTCTGGGGAGAACACTGCATTGGTATGCTTGAATTAAAGAACTTTCAGTATGGTTCCTTTTTAACAAAACTGAAAATCAGTGTTTATAGAAATAGTCTTTACCACAGATGCTGATCGGCTGACACCCATTTTACAGTGGACCAGTACTTTGGTTTTGCTGTTCCTACAGTAAATAGAAATTTTTAAGAAATTGTTTAAAAATAATTTAAAAAATAATAAAATTGCATTATTTCAATTATCTTTTATATGTTGTAAGCAAGTTTTTCCCCTCACTTTGCTTTCTCAATGAATTTGTAAGTCTTATCCCAATGTTTCAAGAGCTCTGTGCCTTCTTCATCATAAACACGTACATTAAGATAATCAAACATTCCTGGAAAAAAGTTGTCAATTTCTCGAGTAACATTCAGAATTTGTTGAATGCTGCAAAAGGAAATTAAAAGAAAAAAAAATAAAATAAACGGGATAAAGTCTTCATATACAAATCTAAAATACAGTGGGTGCCGCTTAATGTAAACACTCAAATTAATAACAATATTTGAATGATAACAATAGCCAAAATTAAAATAAAGATGCTTTGTTGGAACCTTCCACCCAAAAATGATAACAATAGTAGATTGATAACATTAACCACAATAACAATAAATGGTGCCCACTGTATATTGAAAATTTTTATTACAGATTCTACAAGCTAAAACCTTCACAAACAACTTAATTGAAAGCAATTATGTAATTGAAATTAAGTTCAAAGAATATTTTATTGTTCTATATAAGAAAATACATTAATTCTAATTTACAAAGATAGCTGCATTACAAGACTTATACAAGTCTCTGCATAGAACACTATTAATATTACGTTTGGTAATGCGAATTTTATACTACAATATAGTGCTAAGGTAAATCCAGATATAAAAACTAGGTGAAGACTATTTTTATTAATTTTTAAGTTTGTGAAACAATTAAAATAAATTTACAGAGCAATGGAAATAAATGATGAAACTTCATTTGTAATGGATAATAGAAGAATAGAATTACCAAAGTTAACACAATTACAAACTTTAACATAACAAAAATTTAATAAGCCCCATCCATAAATCAGTAAAAGAATACAAAGGCAAATACATCTAATACTAACAAAATCACTTCTATCAATGCCACAAATACAACCCACATGATCTCAGTCAATTTATTTCTAAGGTCGATTGGGTTTGCAAATGATTAACATATTAAGAACAACACAACAAAAAATTAGTCACCAGCTGTAAATAGTGTGTTGCACATCCCTTCACTTTAATTACATTTTAATGCACTTGAGCATGGATTGCACGAGTGTTTTTAGATATCCTCATCTATCTCCAACCATGCTGCATACAATTTATCCCGCAGGTTGACGATGTTAGTCGAATGGTGATTTGCTCCAGATGGTCCCACAAATTCTCTCTTGCGTTCAGATCTGAGGATTTGGTGTGCCAATAGAGATGCTGCACGATCTGATCATGCTCATTGAACCACTCCTCCACGGATCTAGCCCAGTGAACCCATTAGTTAGAGGCTGTGACAGCACGACCCCCTACCATCCCGCCGCCAATGGACTGGTTGAGCATTTTAATCGCTCACTCAAGCAGACTCTCTGCTGCCACAGCCAGTGATGGATGGACTCACTACCTATCGTGCTGCTCGCTCTCCGCTCCGATTGCCCGGACAAGCTCTCCACCCGACTAGCACACCCCCGACTGAGCCATCCACCTTCACTCAGGGTTTAGGAGATACTATGCGGACCCTCCAACTAACCCTGACATCCGCCCACAACCGGACTTCATGTTGTGTCCACCCTGCCCTGGCCTCCTGCTCTCACATATTCATTCGGGATGAGATCCCCAGATCGACGCTCTTGATCCCATACGACGGCCCATTCCCGGTCATAAAAAGAACACCCAACCATTGCACCGTCCGCAGAAACGGCCGGGAAGAATCTATTCACACGGATCGCCTCAAGCCTGCTTTAATCTGGTCTGACCCAGCCACCCAACCTATGGCAACAGCATCGTCCCAAGGCCCCAAAACAGCACTGCCTGCAGCCTCGACCTTACCTTCCGGGACCCGAACAACCACCCGATCCGGCAGGCAGGTCCCCTCAACCAGAAGTACTTGTGACGAATTTTGCCTCCGGCATTCAGGGGGGGGGGGGGGGGGGGGGATACTGTAGCAAGCTCGACGGTTAACTTCCACATTTCACCAGATGGCAGTGAGGCGCAAGCTTCACAGTCCCTGACAACTCACAGGCCTGTCGTGGGCGAGTTGCAAGGTGTGACAGACGGATTCCAGCCAGGACCAGACACAGACACACAGCCCCGTGTGTGCCCAGATCAGACCACTGCCACGTGCTCGAAAGAAAGAACAATAGCAATCAATCGAACTTTTGCATTTGTCATTTAAATTATTTTTTATCATTATTATTATTATTATGTATTATTATCATGTGGTGTAATTAGTCATTAAATTAATATTTTTAAAAAATCAAGAAACCTAGACATGGAGTCAGATATTAACCAGTCACCACAAACACCACGACACTACAGAGCCAATTATACTTATTTTTACAAAATTTATAGTAAAATAGAGTTAAATTATTGTTTGTTTGTTTTTTATACAGGGTGTGCCAAAAGAAGCGGGACGGTCGAATATTTCGCGAAATTTACATCGGATCGAAAAACTGAAAAACACGTGTTCAATATTTTTCAAAAATCTATCGAATGACACCAAACATGACCCCGCATCCCCATCCCCGGGGGTGAAGCGGGAGGCAACTTTGAAATCTTAAATGGAAACCCCCATTTTTTATTGCAGATTCGGATTCTACATGAAAAAGTGAACAAGTTTTAGCTGAAAATTTTTTTTGATTCACAATAGATGGCGATGTAATCGCAGAAAAACAAATACAGATCAGAAGTCTGCAAACGGTCAAATTTCTCGGGACATGCGCTTCGGAACACAAAATTAGTATTTTTGAAAAGGTTATCTAATGATACAGTATGACAGTCGACTGATTGATGGCGCTCTAATTGCAAAAACAATTCTTTCTCGCAAGTGAAAGTATTTCTAAAGCTAATATGAGGTTAACGTCTTTCGTTGATTTTGTATCTGACTTTAGTAAAAAACTACGTTTAGCATAACCCAGGAACAACGACGTAGAGGTAGTAGTTTATTGTTCTCTTCGGGATGCTATATTTAGTGAGTCCCCTTGCCTCCCACTTATCGGGGTGCTTGTTTCAGGCGAGTCCCCTTGCCTCTCACGATTGGCGCCAATAACTTTATTGTAGTAAATGCTCAAATTGTGCACCATTTACTTCCTGGCACTAAGCTAATCGATGGTAAACAGATTCGATGGAATTGTTTAAGTATTCTGCAGGTATTTGGGCAGCTACATCAATTATTCTCTGACGCAATTCATCTAAATTTTGAGGTTTCGTTTAGTAAACCCGATTTTTTAATAACCCCACAAGAAAAAATCAAGTGGAATTAAATCTGGTGACCACTTCGTCCAATCCAACGCTCAGGAAAATGTTCATCTAAATAATTACGAACGTTCCGTCCGTAATGAGGTGCAGCACCATCTTGCTGAAACCAAACGTGCTCCAAGTTATAGCCAGCAATCTCCCTTATTACTGGAATTATTTCATTTTGAAGCATGTTTTCATACCTTTGAGCAGTAAGATTACCATCGATAAAGAATGACCCAATCAAATGATTATTTATTATTCCAGCCCAAACGTTTAATTTCTGTGGATATTGGGTTTTGCTCTCTCGCATCCAATGAGGATTCTCGTCTGCCCAATACCTGCAATTATGCCGATTACAAGTACCATTCAATTGAAATGTTGCTTCATCTGAGAATACAATGTTGTAAAGAAAGTCTGGATCTTGATCTATTCTAAGCATCATGTCCTCACAAAATTCTAAACGTCGGTCGGGATCATCTTCATTTATCTCATGAACAAGTGTCATTTTGTAAGGATGCAATTTATTACTTTTCAAAATCCTGCGGACTGAAGATGTACCAATTTCTTGAGCTTGGGCAATTCTACGAAGACTACTGTGAGGATTTTCCGTAAATGATAATAAAACATTCAACGCTTCTTCTTCGTTTGTTGCCGACTTTGGTCTTCCTAATTTAGCTCGATCTTTCACAGAGCCTGTAGCTTCAAATCTTCTAACTGTTCTCTCCACAGTCGATTTGGAGATAGGATCCATTCCAATTCGAAAAGTATCATTGAAAATATCTTTTGCTTCCGAGTATGACCTTTTCTATCACCCCAGCCTACCATCATCAGTAATGATATTCTTTCTTGTTCATTAAGATGAGCCATTCTGAAAGAAAAAACGCTTTTTCAAGTCAAATTTTTCTTTACAGATGAAGGTTCATCTGCTTGAATCAACTTAAACAGTTGAACTAATGTGTCATTTAAAAAGTACCTACCAAATGGATGAAGCACAAAAAATCACAACAAAAATAGTCCATTTTTTATTTACGTATTTATTAATAAAGAAAAGAATTTGTTTACAAGCGGAAAGAATAAGAAAGAGTAATTTGAAGGATTTTATTACGTTAATTTAAACGATGATATTTGCATTTTGTAAAATGAAAATACATACTATCATTGTTAGATTTTTTTTCACAAATCTTATTTTCCATGATAACAAAACCATCCATCAAGAATTAAACAATGTTACAATATTGCATTAAAATACTGTATTGAGTATCGTTTTAGCAGTTGTTGGTTATTGAGCAACTGTAAAGCATTATCTAAATTACCAGGTTGGCAAATGCAACCTGCGATTGATTTTAACAGTCTACAGAGCTCACTGCCCAAAATATGGATCAGGGACCCCGAATGCTGGAAGAGTTCCAAAAATTGTGAATACAATTCAGAAGCCTCAACAATAAAGTCCACTTCAACTTAATATCACTATATTTAAGAATTTTAATCAGATGTTTATATTTCTCTAGTCTTCATTAGTTTTCCATTATGTGAAGGTATGAAAAAGAAGTACTGGTATTCCTCAATAGCTTTTAACTGTTTAACGTTCTTTCGCATGCAAATCTCACAGTCAACCATCTACTTGAACCATGTTTCAGGAAATGATGTTGTGGAACATTTTTCTTGATTTGAGCCTTTTAATAACCTTCCCACTTTTGATGGATATTTCTTAAAAAATTGTATACCAGCTAAATGAGCTCACTTGCCACATCATCATATTCCTCAAGTCCCTTTTAGAAAGCATTATGAATGATATCCAAATGACAGGTGCCAATGTCTATTAGTCCATAACCCCTTTCTTTAATCAGATGTTCATTGATTACATTCTACACTTTTTTATTAACATTAGGGTCATCTGAACTTAACATCAGTAATTTCCATGTAGGAAAACCTGAACTGTTTAAAACTCTTTCTATCTGCGGCACAATATCATTAGCAGTAGCATGTCCAACAATGTTTGCAAATGTTGGCAAATTACATGCGTTTCCTGTTCAGTTTCTGACCAGTATCTGAACTTAAATTGAAGCTCTTTCATGTCTGCATTATTGGTTGTTTCATCGAAAAGCAATGTATAATAAGATTTTCTAGTTTCTGCAAGACTGTGATTCCTGAAAAAAGGCCCTAAAAGCTTCTGTTATCAAGTAAGGTAGTTTTGTTCTTCCTATTTTTCAGCAACTGAATTTGTAAACACAGCAGGAAACACGTGCTTCAGGTCGTCATTTATGTTTGCAGTCATATTAAACTGGACAGACTTCAGGCCCATTTGATTTCCACATCTGATGTTATAATTGTATTATTATTACAAAATAACTGCATCTGCAAGGCACCTGATGATCACAATGGTGTCTAATGTGATGATGGAACTTTGTCAGAGGAAACACCTGTGGAAGATGCATCTTCTGAATTTTCTTTCAGATGTAATTGTTTAGATGATAATTAACACTATCAGTTTCTTTTGCATGTTTGTAGAGACATACTGACGTATAGCATGGAATCCCTTGGAGCCACAATAAATTGTTTTTGACAGATTAAACATGAAACATCTTTGTCATCAATTGACTTGCACCAAGTTGAAATTTCATGTCTTAAACTGAAAGGACTCTGTAGAACTTTGCCATGTTTAAAGTTGTCTAAAAATATTATTTAGATAATTATTCATAAAATGAAATAAATGTACAAAGCAACTTCAGAATACTATAGAAAAATTCGTACATAACAATTCTTGAAAATTTTAAATACACAAACTTTTCATATCCCCAATTTACTGTATATACTCGCGTCAATTCCTATTTTTCCAAAACAGACATTTGAATGTTCATATCACGTTATAAAATTTTAAAAATAAGAAGAATGAGTTTGTATTTCAGAAAGAAAAAAAAAACAAATTTAACTTCATTAAATACAAATGACCGTTTCACATTTTTGTTCAATTTTCAATTTTTTTTTTTTTTAATAAAATGTTTTCTTTCACGAATAATCGGAAATAAAATTAAATGTTTTATTTACAGTAATAGAATTTTTTTACGAGAATTTTCATTACTGGCAGATTTTTTTGGGCGGGCTTATACACTGAGCGACCAATTTATTAGAGACACCTCTTACGAAAAATGGATCGGCCTCCCAGTAACACAGAAACAATGGAACAGGCCGAAGCAGTGTGTAAAAGGGATGCATTGGATCACAAGCTGCTATCAGCAACAGATGTTGACTGAATATGTGAAAATCCAAGGATTTGACAGACTTTGAACGAGACATGATCGTTGGAGCTCGACAGGTGCAGTTGAGCATTTCGCAAACAGCGAACCTCCTCGGGTTTTCCCGTGCAACAGTGTCAATGCTATTCCGTGAATGCAGTTATGCCAAAAAACAACCCCCAACAAACAAGGGGACGAAACAGGGCTGTGGATGAACGAGGCCAATGGCGACTGGCACGAATCATCCACAGCAACAGGACTGCAACAGCCCAACAAATTGCAGCGCAGTTTAATGAGGGAGGATGCCAGCCCATTTCAGAGTACACGGTGCGGCGCACTTTGCACCAACCTGGATTTAACAACAGGTGCCCAGTACGGGTACCGTCGCAGTCACCGAAAAATAGGAAAGTGTGCCTGCTGTGGGGGACACTGAATGAGTGGACGGAGGTCGCCTGGTCCGACAAATCACGGTTTCTGTTTGATCATGCGGACTGCCATGGACCCATCCTGTCAGCAGACAACCATACAGGCGGGTAGAGGATGAGTGCTGGTCTGGGGCGTCTTCTCTTGGGGCACACTGGGTCCTCTGATATCCGTAGACACATCCCTGAATGCGACACACTACCTGAACATTGTTGCCGATCACATGCACCCCGTTCATGATGACTGTGTTCTCTGGTGGTGACAGTTTCAGTAGGACAATGCTCCCTGTCATCGTGCTCGAATGGTCTTGGGCTGGTTCGAGGAACATAACACGGACTTCCACCTACTTCAGTGGCCAGCTCGGTCGCCCGATCTCAACCTGATTGAGCATTTATGGAATGAAGTAGAGAGAACCATCCGATGCCTTCCCTCACTACTGTCCAACCTGTACTAATTACGGGACGCTGTGATATCAGCCTGGGCTACTATTCCTCCGCAACGGTTTCAACACCTTGTTGAATCCATGCCAGCACGTATTCAGGCAGTTCTTGCCGTTAAAGGAGGCACAACACGCTATTAACGGGGTGTCTCTAATAAATTGGTCATTTAGTGAGTGGCATATGGGTCCGGCGAAGGGCATTAGTACTCTATAGTAATTATTTTGATTTGTGTGTAATGTTTACCTTAGTAAACTTGTGTTCGGTATTTGTTGCATTGGGGTATATTTGTGTTTAACTGGACTGGGTAGATCGTAGTGTGTGTGAGGGAGGGGTGCAAACTGACTTATTAGTGTTGTTTTGTTTTTTTTAATTAGTTTCTGGTTTAGCGTTTGATGAGTATATTATTAATGAAAAGATGCGGTTATTTGTTTAATTAGACATTTATCCTGCAGTTTTGTGATTGCGTGAATGCGTTTGTTGTATTGAGTGATTGTTAAATGAAGAATAAATGCGTGTATTGTTTTCCTCTGTTGGAGCTGCGATTGTTGGGAGCGATTTCTTAGAAGATCACCTCAGCTTTCAACAGAGGATTGTTACAAAAATTCTGGGAAGGAATGCACTGGTTGCGTGTTTTTTTGTTTTGTTGTAAAAGTTCGCCTTTTTTTTTTGCTTTTAACTCCCGTGAAGAGCGGACGTATTTACCAATGGGCGTTTTTTTGTTTGTTGACATTTTGGAATGCCATGGCCGCAGAGTTTAGCCACTATGTATATTCTAGTTGTGTTATTTATTGATGATTAGTTCATGATTTACCAAGTACAGTTTCATTTTGGAAGTCTTGGAACGACCTAATTTTGTTTAAAGCGGGTGAGTAGATTGCAGAGCGTTGGCCTTGGAAAAATAGCCAACGATTTGATGACGTCTGTACAAGTGCCAGGATTCTTGTATGTCCGGAGTGAGATGCCTATACAAATAAAGTTGATGCCTGTAATATATGTGGAATGCTGCAGTTTTGGTGAGTGAACCTTTTATTTACTTTTATTGTCCCGAGGAACAGTATTTAAGGATCTAAGTATGCATAATCACAGCCGAGTCGGATACGTTAGCCCTGGGAGCGATCCCTCCTCCCGTTCTCATATGAAGAGACGCATGACGTTTTGCCGAATCGCCATGAGACTAGTGTGATGGTGTACCAGTACCTTCTTTTAGTATGAGCGTCGCTCAGTGCATGACAAGTGAGTTGAATTAGTTGTATTGTTCGAAGGGCCCCCCCCCCCCCATCGACTTTTAAGTAAGGTATGGTTAACAGGAAACTGTGAGTGTCAACGTAATATGAGGAGAATATTAATAAGAATAAATTGTTTTTTTGTTATCCCAACTAGTCGTTGCGTCAGTATAACTCTAATAGTTTGGTCCCGAGCCCTTGACAAGCCCACTCCCCAGTGCATACCTGATAGAGGTTTGTGTTACCATTACACATAGGGAGGGGAGGGGGTGGACCCGTCACAAGTGTATATCTGGACTATGATGCGATATTTCAAATCTCAAATACTATAGAACCAAAACATTTAATATCGTCTAAAAAAAAATTTTGATAAAATAAAAGTTTCTAACCGATTAATAGCTCTCATCTGAAGCCAAAACATAATTTATGTTGTTTTTAACTGGGGATAGTAATGATGTAATAATAAGAGAAACCAGCAAGGCAACTGGAGTCTCTTATTCAACCTCCTAATCTCACTGCGATTTCACAACAGGTATGCTCAGTTTCCTGTCAGTGTCTCAACTTTACTCATTGGTTGAACAAACTTTACTCATTTACGCATCTGCCATTTTTCTTTTTCTTTTGTGCCAGGCACTATAGTAATGGTACAGACATCATGTTTCAGAATTTCTGGTAAAATAATGAAGTGAGTTTCACCGATTCACCACTAGGCGAAAATTGTTGCCTCAACAGCAAAAATAGTTTCTTTTTTGCTAGTTTTCCCCAAAAATAGTAGCAATAATTGCTTCAGCTCAGAAATAGTTGCAAACATTTACCTTTTAAATGCCTGTGGCAGCCCTGCAATACATCCATAAACATGTACCTATATTTGGTGGACAGCCTATACAGGGTGTATCTGTCACAAACTTTTAGGGGAGGTAGTATGGATGATTCTAAGCAAAAAAGTTCATATGAACATGGGTCCGAATTTGAACGATAACTGAGATATGAACAGAACTAAAAATGTCGCCACTAAGATCAACAAGTTAATAACTCACTTTCTACAACATCTAGGATGCTGAAATTTGGGTGAATAATAGGGTACATAAAATTGTGTATATCGTTAAAATTTGATCAAATTCCAACAAGTAGTTTCAGAGTTACGTAGTTAAAATCGTAACATTTGGTGGTTAGTACCTACATGTGAGCATGTGTTACGATGTTGAGTGCATAACTCAAAAACTACTCGCTGGAATTCAATCAAATTTTAACGGTATTGTTAATTTTATGTTTCCCTATTATTCATCCAAATTTCAGCATCCTAGATGTTGTAGAAAGTGAGTTATTAACTTGTTGATCTTAGTGGCAACATTTTTATTTCTGTTCACATCTCAGTTATCATTCAAATTCTGACCCATGTTCATATGAACTTTTTGCTTAGAATCATCCATCTACCTCCCCTAAAAGTTTGTGACATGGTTTCAGATACACCTTGTATATCTTTTATATTTGTTTCCTACTTTTTATAGGAAAATTCTGTTACACTTTATACTTTTGAAAGGGTAGATAGATCGCAGATCGGCAAAAATTATCCGATACAAACACGGTGGATAATTAACCAGTCAACAAAGTTCATGGCTTTAAATTAACCAGTCTTTGTTGAATCATTTTCTAACAGTGAAATTAATATTCTAATCCTTCAGAACAATAATTAACCAGTCACATACATTTTCATACATAAATTATTAAGAAATTCACGTATTAAAGCTATTGTCGTCAGTTCATCATCCTACTCACTCTGCTCCAAGATGTTGCATTGTTGTGATGTCACAGAATGCTCTATCACTGCTATTGGTCAGTATTTCTTTGATAGAGCCATGGCCACCACCGAAGAAATAAAGAGTTACACTCTTTCATTAAAATGAGATTACTATAATTATTTACACATTTCATTAATAAATTTATAAAAGTTTCATTAAATATATAAAAATAATTTAGATAGTTATCTAATATACTAATTCTCTTTGTCTGACTGAATCCAAAGTGAGGGATTGCTGTGGTAAGACAATAATCATTGTCGTGTATTATGGTAAGACAGTACTCAGTCATTGTTGTGAAATAAATAAACTGAAAAATGTTTAGTGCTGATTTTTTTAGTTAAGTTCCAATTCCGTAGAGTCGTAACCACCAAGAGAGAAGGCCTCCAAACAATTAGTAAATATAACCAGTTATGTGACGGGTAAGCAGTCTAGTATAAATAATAAAATTACTATCTAAATTACTATGTAATATACTATGGGATGCTAAAACGAAATAGTTCGATCTTTTTTTTTTTTTGCTCTATTCACAATTACCAATAACAATTTTGTTCAGGCCGCACTCACTTTGGCTGCACTCCTAAAATTTTCCACTTTTTTTTTTGGTTCAGAGCCGCAGTCTATATTCGAAAAAATACGGTGCATTAATCAGTGCATTATTTCATATCTTTTTCCTCAATTTTCCATCCACTTTTCCATTGTAAAAAGCAAATGCATGAGTGAAATTCTGAAAACAAGATGGCGATCACTTAGGTAAACTGCCACTGTGTTCATATCAAGTGCATCTTGAAAATAGTCCACGAATTTTTTTAAAAAGAAAGCTAATTGCAGTTAAAATGAATATCTACTATTACATACTATAAAAAATTACTGTATAATTTCAGAAAATAAAAATAATGAAAGTGAGGTCAATGAACGTTCTGAAGAGAGATGAAGAAGCTGTTTGATGGTTTTCCTACACCATGAATTTGTTACCATAAATTTAATCTTCTTATAATTATACAAGAACTGCTTGTAACAGTTGTGTTCTATAATAAATTATTTTCCTCTCAAATGTAGCCTTTCTTACTTTTTTGCCTTGGCTTATGCTGGAGTCATGCCGTATTTCCACTTTTTGGGGTCAAAAGTCGGGTGTCGCTTACACACGAATTGACTTATAGACAAGTATGAGGCCTGTCCAGAAAGTATCCGGATTGAGGATACAAAAAAAGAAAATACGGTTCGAACTCGCATAAATGTTTAGTCACCTTCAAAATAAGCACTGTCTGCAGCAACACATATAGCCCAGCATTGTATTTTATGTTGTCACGTCCACATCCTCAAATCTCCATCCTTTGAGCACTTTCTTGATCTATGGAAATGCGAAGAAGTCGCACGGAGCTAGGTCAGGTGAGTAGGGAGGCTGCCTGACCTGAGCGATGTGGTGTTTTGTCAAAAATTGCAGCACGATTTGCGCTATGTGTGCTGGAGCGGTGTCGTGGTACAGCGTCCAATCTCCAAAAGCCCATACTGTTGCCCGTTTCTGTCAAACTGCATCACGGAGCCTCCTCAGAACGTCAAGGTAGATTTCTTTATTAATGTACAATACCACGCGACGAGAAAAGAAAAACGTTCTGCTTTAGTGTTACAACAATTGCACACGGCACTCTTAACAGCTACAAATTTCATTATGTCATCAGCAGAAATGTCATCACACGATCCAGATAGGAAAAAGGTGCAGCGAGTTCTACTTATATTTTGGTACCCTCAATCCGGATACTTTTCAGACAGGCCTCATATATACGGTAAATGGAATTTTTGGGAAGCTTAATAATAATATTGAATGCTTGGCATTAGTTTAGATTGAAATATGCACTAAATACAGCTATTTCTGAAGCTCTACAACATTTATTGTATACATTTATTGTGTACTACATTCATTGTAGTTAATCATCCCTGTTAAGTTCATATGAAACTAATATGTGGAAAATGCAGCAAAATAATAAATTTTATTTGTGTATAAGAAGTTCAAAATTAGTCAAGATTCATTTCTACAATCCCTGGCAAAAAGTATTGCATATCATGGGATGTTTGAACAAATTTGACAGTCACAAATCTTTTATGAGGCACTGGGACATTAGATGAATCTTAAAAAATAAAGATTTATTTATCTCTTCAGAGACTACATGTATATAAATTTTCAGCCGAAAATGTTGAAAATTCAGAGAGAAAAATTCTTGAGAGAAACCCCACCCTGGAAAAAAGTTTTGCATATACCTCTGACCTGGAAATAAACATTGCATAAAGATTCCAAACACCCTTATAGAATAGAATAGAATGTAACCTTCTACAGTAAGCATATATAACAGACGAATTCATTCTTTGGACTTAGGTAATTATCACACACCAAATCCCATAACTACATTTTGACTCATTCAAATTAGCATCAAAATGGCACCAGTAAAAGAGTATAGTGATGGAGAGAGAGAGAGAGAGAGAGAGAGAGAGAGAGAGAGAGAGAGAGAGAGAGAGAGAGAGAGGAGTTATACTGAAATTCTGAAAGAAGCAAAACCCAAAAACATATTACCCTGATTGTTGGATATCATCAATCAACAGTCAGCCATATAAAAAAGAAGTTTTAGATGCAAGGAAATACCAAAAATTATTGTCTAAGGACTGGCCGTCCCCACAAAACCAGCACAGTGCAAGACTGAGCATTGCCCAGAATTTGTTCACAAATGAGAAGATCATCCTCAAAAGAAATCAACAAGGAATGGGAAGAGTCATGTGAATGTGTGTGCTAAAACTGAGGAATAGACTGGCAGATATGGGGTATAGACATTGCAAAGCAAAGACAAAACCGGCTATGATCAAGAAACAAATGAAGATACGTTTATTATGGGCTGAACAACACAAACACTGGAATTTGGAAGAATGGAGACAGGTGATCGTTTCGGATTAGAGTCAAATCTCAGTTGGTTGAGGTGATGATCCGTATGGAGACGGACACATGAGAAGTTTCCAAGTGATTGCCTAAACCATTAGATGGAAGTTTCCTGCAAATCTGATGATCTGGAACTGTCTATCGGCCAAAGGCACCAAACGCCTATGTGTTATCAAAGGGATAATGAATGCTGATGCGTACTATGATGTTTTAGAGGCTTTTTTAATTCCTACGTTGGAGGATCACTTTGGTGATGGCAAATGCATCTTCCAGATGACGACGCTTCTTGCCACGGAGCCAAATATGTCAAAGATTTCTTGAAACAGAGCAACATTACTATTCTACCCTGCCACCGCCCCCAACAGTCTGGACTCAATTGAGAATGCAAGGGAAAAACTAAAAGAACTGGTTACAAAAAAACAGCCGAAATGTAAAGATGCCTTAGATAACGCTATAGTGACAAGTTGGGTCGAGATTGGGACTGATTATTATCTCAATCTGGTGGACCCGATGCCTAAATGAATAAAATCTGTGATCAAGGCCTGGGATGGGCCAACTAAGTTTTAAGGCAACATATGCAATACTCATTTTCATTACTAATTTCCAACGTAGTGTTCGGTCATAATTTTTTTCCATTATTATGTTTCAATAGTTTTGTCTCAAAATTTACACACAAATAGTGCTTGCTTGAATGGATAAATAAACAATTGTTTTTTTAAGTTGATCCGATGTCCCAGTGCTGCATAAAAAATTTTGAATGTCGAAGTTGTTAAAACGTCCCATGATATGGAATACTTTTTGCTAGGGGATGTACTTCATTAACTAATTAAATTCATATTTTGCAATATTTCACATTGGTACATTGCAATACTTCTATTAATCAATAATTGTGATATTTTACATCTCTAATATAAGCTTTTGATTAAGGCCCCAAGATTATTATCAGTTACACTACATAGACAAACAACTGGAGTTGATGTTTCACGAGGCTACAACATTGTTGTCCTATTAAGGAGGTTGGATGGACCTCTTTTTGCTTACAGTATAATGGCTATTCCCTCACTAAGTATTGGTACACTACTGCTTGAATAGTGGTCATTCCTCTTGTAGAACACCAGACATTTCATGAGTAGATGTTGGTCCTTTAAGTCTGGTGCACAGTCTGATTCAACTCATTCCAAAGATGTTCAATTGAACTGAGGTCAGGGTTTTCGGCTAGCCAAGAGAACTTTTCCACTTTCATGTCTTCAAACCTACAAGTAGGGACCTTGTTTTGTGAGAGGCATTATCGTGCTGAAACATAAAAGGTCTTCCCCAGACTAATGCTATAGTGTAAGCGGCAGGGAATTGTCCAAAATCTCTTGGTAGAACTTGGCTTTTATATTTTCAGTCATGGAAACGAAGGGGCAAGTCTACGCCAGGAAAAAACAGCCCCTGGCCATCACACAATCACCTCCAATTTTACTGTTAGCACAGTGCACTCCAGCAAGCACTATTCACCAGAATCTACCAGAATTCCACTGAATCGCCAAATTGTACAGCACACCTCATCATACCACATGACTCTCTTTTCCAATCACCTCACAGCAGATAGTTCTTGAGTGCACACTAAAGTCATTTATTATAGTTGCTATGATAACATGTTTCAGCAATTCACTGATTTCCATCTGCTTTGGTCTGCTAGGTCTATTGGATGGGTTGGTACTTCTGCCACTATTTATTGACAGAAGAACTTTAAAATGCACAGCAATTTCTGACAGAAAGATCAAATTTGGGGCTCCTGCAATCATGCTGCATTTAAATGGGCTTGACTCATGTCAGACATTTATTAGGTATGATAAAGCACATTAACCAAGCTCCTGAGTCTGGGTCTGTTGGTCATGTGCAAGTCTTGTGTGGTTAAGTGTGTGTGGCTACATGTATAGTTATCTACCTGTAACAAATAAGGTTAATGTTAACTTCATGCTCATAAAAACACTCCCAAGCCAAAATTAATGCAAACCTCTAAAGGAAGACCATAAAAGGGAATAAAAAGACAATCGGACATATCAACAGATAGATGCAGAGGATATGAACTATTCAGTGACAGTAAGGAGGTCAAGGGGGAAGATGGAACCTGTTGAACTTGTTAATTTACAAACGCCTGCCAACGCTGAAAAATTTGAACTCACCCATTACGCTGCAGCTCTTCCAAATTAGATGCATTCCATTCTGATCCCAAGTATAAATAGTCAAATATCTCTGTTGCTGCATCCATTTGTCCAAGAATGACTATCATCTCTTGATCAATAAAGCTCTTGTACTCATGGAGATCCATGTTCATGTCTTCTTCCAAACGTGAACGAATCTGTAAGAATATTTTAAGCATGCCACTCTTAGATATACAAATTAATTTAAATTTTTTTACAAAATTACGGACTTTCACATTATAAATAAAAAAAAATGCTTTAATATATTGGCGTAATATTCATTAACTCCATAGACTGTGGAATTTTCTTACCTATTTTCATAAATAATTTAAACATCTGAGGTGTGGTGCAGGATAAACCCTCATGGACCATTTTTAAGATATTCTTTAATGAATATTACGCCATTAGGAAAGATAGTCCTGTGGGACTACGATTTTCATGAATGTTTATTAAAACATGAATACAAGACACTAATTAAAATTTTTCAAGCGGACTTGTTTTATAATAAAATCCTTTGCCAGCGTTTTAATTTTCGTGTAATACGAGGACAGGAAAGCAAGGAGCCGATGGGGGAGGGTCAGAAAAACATCGTCGACGCTCACCTCTCCCCAGGAACCAAAGTCCAAGAGCTCCTCAAACCATCTATATTTTATGTCATAAAGAGAATATTCTCTTCCCAGTCCCGCCAATAGCCAAAAAATAAATAATTCAAGTTTCGAACGCCGTTGACGTGATCACGAACGATCCTTTTGTTTCAGAGACATGCTGGAATGCAGAAAAAGAGAGATGTGTCTAGAACCGACAGAAACAAGACGTGTTAGAACTGTTTGCTGTAGAATTGTCCGCACAGCTAAAGAAAGCATGTACGAGAATTTCTTCTAAGGAAAATATTATGTGCCAATGGGGCATTGAACTGAAAAGTGTTAACAAATCTCAAAGTAGTAATGAATCAGTTGGACCGAGAGAGAGAAGAAAATAGTCAGTCCCTGTCATCGAAGGCTATTACGATGTCCCTAGGCTGAGGCCAAGAAGAGAACGGTACACAACCTAAAACCGAGCTGCATACCCATGATATGAAAGAAGCCGCAGTCACGCCCAGAACTGATGCACAGAATTGAGCGAAGAATAGAGTCCATCGCCGAAATCGATCCACCCGAGAGCCGTGTGTTAGATGCCAAGAATTCGCCCAGAACCGCCACCCCTGTCTAATTTCTCCCCGTTGAGCCAACCATGAAGTCGACGCCAGGTCGCCGCACCTTTAGTGACGTCCATGACGGGTAAACCCTCAAGACAATTCCATCCTTTTCCATGGCCATTTCTTATCTTATTTTAACTATAAAAGAGTATTTGTGTCGATGATTATTAATTTAGCTAAGGGTAATTCTCAAGCCAGATATCACACAAAGTCTTATCTAGTGAGTAAAGAACCTGGCAAACAATCACAATGCCATTCTTTGTCAATAATCTTTGGGTCACGTGCGACGAATGCGCCCAGAAGTTATCATGTAAGTGGCGGTTTCGTAACTAAGCATTAATGAAGAACAATAAAAGAGATTTAGTCATTAAGAACGGGAATTTCATTGGGAATTAATTAGTCTTAAATTAAGCTATTGTTCTCTAAGCACTACCTATCTAGCCAAACTTGTGAGCCGGAACAGGTACAATAAGGGTATGGAACACCGGGCCAGTTGGAGAGTGAACTCCTAGGTATTTTAAGTAATAAACTCTTTCATAAGTATTTTCAGCCACGATTTAATTGTAGTATATATTTTCAACCATGCCTGGGTCCCACAGTCCCAACCTGTGAACTAGTTAACTGTTCTAACCAGCCCTAAGGACATGCAGAGAGCGTAATGCCTCCATGTCCACAGTGGTGCAATTGATTAGTGCATTCAGCTCGAAGAGTTGAAGGTTCCTGGTTCGAATCCAGGCTGTGGAATTTTCTTTTCTATATATATCCCGGAATTCCAGGACGGTCCGGACTTCGAGAACAGTTAACCCGATAAGATCCCAAGATATCACTAGGATTACAGGTTCTCATATTTATCTAGGATTACCCTAGACATATCTAACAGAGTTGATTCAGTTTTTAAATCCCTATCACACATACCATCATTAGACATAATTATCAGCGACTGCATTCAAATCTTCCTACAAGTTGGCGAAGCCTTCATAAGCTCACTCACTTTGAGAACGTCCCAGTAAGTGCTTAGTGATTTTTCCAATATATTTTATTATTATTAACAAAATCATATTCAAGATTTTCATACTATTTCTTTCTTTCGAAATCCATTTGTTGTTTCAAAATGCTACAAATTTTAGAGAACAATAAATAGTCTGAATTTAAATGGCCCCATTTCCATTTCTTATGAAATACCGTTTTTGCTTCCATAAAAATCTCAACTTTCGTGAAAACCACTCAGGAAAAGATTATTATAGAAATTGCTCACTGTCTGTTGCAGGACAAATTGTTTTAAAACTTTATTGATAGTATTATTCATGAAATTCACGGCCTGCGAAGCAGATTTACAGTCAAGAACATGACATCATTCCTCATCCGCTAAAGTCTCGTAGATTCCAGTGAAATCTGCCTTTTTAAAGTTTAATGAGTAACCATCTGTTCAAGATTCCGAAGACAAATAACTTAAAAACTGGCTCTTGAGTACAGGATGAAAAATATCTAGAGAAACTAAATGTGCAACACCCTGAATAACCTTTATCTTGTCTAAGCAACAGCCCAAAAAATTCTACACAAAGTTAAGAATTACCAAAAAAAAAAGATTTTATTAAAAAATGGATTTAATAAGGATGTAGTCGATAGATTAACGTCTAAAATCAACTCGCACTTACAATTAGACAGGATCACTACTCTAGGACAAAAAGACAAGAAAGATTTTAAAAATTCCTTAGTCCTACCCTTTAATGTAGATTTAAAGAAAGATTTTAGAAAAATCTGCAAGGAATTCAATTGCAAAGTGGTATACAAGAGCGCAAATACCATTAAAAGTTATTTGAGCTCTATAAAGGATAAAATCCCCATAGATGAAAAAGTGGGCGTATACAAATTGAAATGTGCGTCATGTGACCAGTTTTATCTTGGATCCTCAAAACGTGGTGTTAAAAACCGATTAAAAGAACACCTTGCCTGCATTAGAAATGCTAAAACAGGAGTATCAGCTTTCGCTGACCATGTACTCAAGGAGTAACACAATTATTCAAAAGAGTTATTTGAAGTAGTGCACAGTGCAATAATCATAGATTATTATATTTTCTTGAATCTCTTGAAATTGTAAAAAATAAAGCGACTAATAACCTATTAGACAGGGATGAGGGCCCCATGCCAGTATCTCCATGGCTGCCGTTAACAAAATACTTAACTAAATAAATCATGTAATTTTGTCCTTCGTTTGTGAGTAGGTTTCTTTGCCTCCCCCCCCCCTCCCTCCCCCTTATCTTTTTGTGGTCACTTTATTTTGTTCATCACTGGGTTTTGGTTATCAGTTTGGGGTATTATGAGGTTAATTAATGCTATTATAAAGAGTTCGTCAAACTCTATAAACATCGATGTTTTTATCTCCGTGTGATGTACCAGGTGAGCTGGTATCACGTGTGTCCGGGGAGGGGGGTCTTATATAAAAAATTAGAAGGGTCTTACCTGGATGTTCAGAGTGTGGCTTTGTGTTTTTTTGTCAGGTAGTAAGGGGATTCAAGTGCGGTTGTAGCGATTGTCGTGTTCATTAGTCGTATTGAAAACAGTGATTTAGATCATAAACGGGATGTTTTTGAGTAAATAAAGTGCTTGGAAAATGGTTTTGCATATTTATTTGTTGTTTGTGCGTATCCGTATTGTTGTAGCTGTTGTTGTTTATATTGTTACGAGAAGTGTGTTTCGTGTGTGTGCTCTGTTGGCGGCGGCAATTGTTAGCATCGTTTTCCTAGAAGATCAACGCAGCCTCCAATAGAGCATTGTTGTGTGAATTTCAGAGAATAAGTGCTTGTGTGTGAATGTTGTTTGTTGCGCGTGTTTTTGAAGTTTGGTTTTTTATGAAAAAATTGGATTCCAGCGTCGACTTCTGAGCGATGTGGACATATGTTTGTGTTGAAAAAAATAACATCCATTTTTCGAACACGATGTTCAGGAATTCGGACTGGAACGATATGGTGCAATAATTGAATTTAATTATGTTTCGTATAATGAATAAGTATGATTTTTCTGTTCATTTGATCTGTTGAATTTCCTTGAGATAAATAATTTGTCCAGTTACTTATTTGGCCATCGAAGCGAGCGAGCACTAGGCGCAATGGAGCCGCTGCGATGACTGATTTTACGGTCACAGGAGAATGATGACTTCAACCGATGTGTGAATTGCAGAGTGTGAACATATAGCTAACCTGAAGTGGCGTTGCAACATTTAAGCGACGGGAATCCCGGTGAGTGGTATCGTTTTCGATTTGTTTAGCGACATAAAGAGCTACAGGAGCGGGAATTTATAATAGTCAACACTGACGCACTCTCGGAAATCGCCAGCGGTGTTCGCGTTTTGAATGCTCAGTCCTTCTAAGAGGGGGTTTCTGTGCCTCTCCCTTTGTTGGTAATCAAAAGAGGCACACTGCGTAATCTGACGCACAACTCAACGGAATACTTGATTCAGGGGATGCGAGTGTAAGAATTAAAGCGTGGCGTCGCTATGCGGAGTGCAAAGTTGCCCCCCCCCCCCATATTTAGTATCCAGTTGCGTGAAGGCAGTCTGCCTCATATTCAAGCGTCGAGAACCGAAGTGCACACGATTCCGACCTTGTAATAAATATTGGTTATGAAATTTTGCATGCTAATATTGCTTTAATAGTGCTGGTGGGGCCCTTAGAATATTATCATAAGATATATGGATTTATATAATGTAATGTATGTGAGAAAAGAAAATATGAATAAAAGCGAACTTAATCTAACGCATAAACCTAAGCTCTCGTAGTCACAATCACTGGTCCCGAACCCTTGATAGCCTCACTCTCCAGTATTGTTCTTAATATATGCATACATGTGCAGTTAATGACTCTTGTAAGAAGTCAGGGAAAAAGACCGTTTCCATTGGCTATACGGTACTAGCGATTTGTAATTTTTCTTTCTTCCGTTGTTTGATTGGCTATCTATAAACAGGGTGAATACAAAAGTCTGAACCCCCCTTTTATTTTTTGAACCGAAGCAGATATGTCAATATTGATGAATCCAATGAATAGGAAGTTGTGGGTGGCCTATCCCATGGTGCACTTTTCATCATCCCAAATATGCAAATTAAGACACATTCAAAATTTATCTCAAAAGCCGTAAGGGATAGAGAAAAAAACCCAATTGCAAACTTGTTCAGCATAAAAAACCAAACAAAACAAAAAAACAATCATCCAAATCGGACGAACCAATCACCAACAATCACGTGGTGAACTGTTTGTAGCTTACAAACTGCCACAATGCACAAGGAAAACTGAATGTTCATATTTCCACCATGTAAAGCATGCAAATCAAAAAATTAACATTCACCATACTCATTCACTTTCATGCGGAAAAGCAAATAAAAGGCATGTTTCAGCACACAGAAGACAGAACAATTCCAGGATGGCAAGCTACACAGTTCCGGAAATGGTCAACATGATTGTAAGTTCACCACATGATTGTGGGTGATTGGTTGGTCCGATTTGGATGATCTTTTTTTGTTTTGTTTGTTTTTTTATGCTGAACAAGTTTGCAATTGGGTTTGCAAGTACCCCCCCCCCCCCCGAAAAAAATTCTGGGTAGGCCCTGCCGGGCGGACAAAAATTGAAAACAAATAAAATATTATGCAGTGGTGTGCATTTTTCGTGTTTTCAGCTGGGCGGTCGCCAAAATCAGCCGGACGGCACGCCCGTTCAAAAGGGCCTGGGGAGAACCCTGACCTATCAAACCTAGTTCTTAACCCAGCGATTTTCACATTACTAAAATCAATATCTGTTTCTACTAGATGGGATAAAAGATCACTTTCGTTGGTTTCAGGCAGCAATCTAGACAAAAATGAGGGCACTTGTTTAATTAGATTTTCTTTTCTTTTCATCAATTTCAGAGTAGACGTTTCATCAGTACCAAAAATAATATCTTTTTGGTTATGCTTCAAAGTGTTATTTTTATTTTGTTAATCACTGGAATCTATCTTTGTCCCCATTCTCACCTATGGTCATAGTCTTGGGTAATGACTTTCAGTAATGAGTGCGATTGCGGGTACAAGCGGCCGAAATGAGATTTCTGAGTTGTGTGGCAAGTGTTACCCTACTAGATAGAGTGCACAGCAGCACGATAACGGAGTCTTTAAGTGTTGATCCACTACTTCTCCGCATTGAGAGATCTCAGTTGCACTGATATGGCCACGTGATACGGATACCGCAAACTGGTCTTCCAAGGCAGTTGTTATTTTCCAAGCCGGTGAGTAAGAGACCAAGAGGTCAGCCTAGAACCAGGTGGCTAGACTACATGGAGTCTGGGTTCGAGTCGCTTGGGTATTACCAGGGAGGACATGCGCCTGGTAGCGGAAGATCGTGATCGCTGGAGTTCCTCCATAGTGCTGCTGCCCCACGACCGTAACGGATAAGCGGGTTTGAAAAGTAAGTAAGTTATCACTGGAATAATAATATTAATAATAATAATAATAATAATAATAATAATAATAATAATAATAATAATATTTTAAATGATTTTCATTCTGTTATTGCAATTTTTGAAATCATGAATTTTCTAATCATGAATTTTGAAATATCACATTACCACAAATCACAAGTTGAAAAAGACCACTACTTTTAAATCAGTACTCCTTATCTTTTGTCAATAAAAGCAATTTAAATAGACCCTTTCACAGTAAGGAGCACAACGTCACAGGCGCATGCGCTGTTCTGCTTCCGGAAGGCAAGGCGCAGAGAAAGATTGGATAACGAATGCAACACAAGCACTAGAGTTATGTCTAACAATGACAAAAGTACGTTTGTGCTTCAAGAGAAAGATTTAATAAAAGTAAAGAAGGCCGATCTTCATCTATTAGCAGGGAAATACAAATTAGACATTCAATAAAATGCACAAAAATGATTCTAATTAAAAAAAAATTTGGAGTTACAAAAAGAAAACATGAATACAACCAGGGAGTAGAGAGTAGATAATGCTACAACAGATAATGCTGTTGTCATTCATCTCCAGATAGGGATTGGTCGTCACCTAGTTGTTTCACTGATCAGTTTGCTATTCAGTGAAGTTAAGCAAACTCAGGCACGGCCAGTCACTGATTGGGTGACAACCCACAGTTCATTAAATGACAGCTCTCATTTCACTCAAGCCAGTGGTTTGATGGACTTGTTGCTGGGCGAGACGGCTTCTGGGGCCAGCATCGAGGTAATACAGTGCACTGGATGCCCAGCAGCTGGCGGGATTGCCACTAACTGGACCCCTACCAGTGATTTCTATCTTTGTACCCCCCCCCCTCGTTTTCCGGAGGGCACGTAAAGCAGTCGGATCCCGACTGCTACTGTCATCTCATAGCAGTCGTTACTTATCACTGGGATGGCGCAATATTCCCTCATAGGAAAAGGCGGTAAGATCATCACTCAAGCGATGATCTACCCTCTGTACCTGAAGAAGAACTCTCCAGATGTCAGTTTTTCTGATCATTGGGTACGTTCTGAAGTACTCAATGATCAGAAATTAAATAATCTGCCTAAACTAGGATTTATAAATATTCCCGTAATGACAATGCATCCACATTCAAGGCATTTGACAGAGCCGTTAATTATACTGAGGCAGGAGATGTGCACGATTACAAATTTTTTAAGGTGAGAAATTTTTTTTTTTTTTTTTTTTTTAATATATATTAGATTAGTACAATGATTGATAGTAATTTTAAAGAATGAATATATTTTATACCAGTATTATTATTTTTAAGAACAAATTTTAAAATAAAAACTATTTTCTGCTCTACTAGCTGTATTTCGCAGTTTTGTGCAGCAGTTTTTAATTTTCTTGCCCTCCGGAAGTTCTATTGCGGATGCGCGCATCTCATTATCACATTATCGTGAAATCGTCTATTTACTGATTTAACTGGAACTGGTCAGATAATGCATAAAGGAGGTTATATTTGTTCTTTAGAATATTTTATTCATTTATGTTCAATATACGAGTCTGCACTAAATGAACAAATTTTTCCTCTTAATAAATTACACTAAAAGAAATGTCAGCATATGCTATGAGAAGCACTCGCTGACATTTCAATTAAAGGTCAATAGGCTGAGAGCATGCATATGCTAGCGCCGCTCGCGGCATACTAAGGAAAAAGCCGATGGGAGAGAAGACTGAAACAGCATAGAAAATTGACCAAATGCAACTAAAATTCCGAAATGGTAATCAAAATTGTTGCGTATTTGATTGTACTAATACTTACAGTAACACTGTGGGTAGATCATTTTACCGATTTCCTAATAAAAAAAGGCATATGCAGAGAAGAACAAAGTGGATACAAGCCGTAAAACGAGTCTAGTAAATATGACTAATGGGCGTTTTTCCGTATCAGCTCTTTGTTTCAACTTGGTTTTAAATATGATTATATTTTTTCTCATGTTTATAAATGTGTTAAAGTTTATAATTATTATGTACGTCTATATGAAACAACATTTTTAAAAAAAATTTCATCGATTTAATGTGGGCACCAACAAAGCATTCACATATCTGTTCAGTACACTTTGTTGGGGGAAATAAAAGTAATGATCCTGCTAGTCCAGGCTATATGTCAACATTAAGCCTTGGAAATAGACATAAAATCACTCATCACATTTCTTTCAGCAGACAAAAAATGCTAAAAATAACTGTTTAAAATTCCTCACCTCCATTTTAACTTTATAATCCTGAAGAGTTACCAAGATCTTACGAGTAGATTGACCATTTGTGTATATTTTGGAGAATTCCCATGTCTCCCGAACTTGGAAAACACGCCCAGATAAATACAAATCTTTTCCCTTTATTAATGTATTTTTTCGAAAGTGAATACTTAGTTTAATTTGTGCAGATGCAACAAATTTATCCATGATGCTTATTCTCCCACGTTCTATCTCTCTCACATGCTCTCCCGTCATTATTTTCCAGAAAATTCCGCTAAGCGGCGCACTTGTGCCCGGGAATGAAAAATGCTCTCAGCCTATTAGCATTCATTCAATGTAATTCCTTAAAAATTAAAATCTTTCTGAATTTCTTGAAAAAAGTAGAATTTTAACATGCTAAGAAATAAAGCTTAAGATTTTAATATGCAGAATTCCCAACGAGATATCTGCTGAATGATGCACCACTACGCTGTAGGTTTTTTCCTTAATCTGTGATTTTACTGGGTCATGGGTGACAGACAGCACATGAAATTCGATAGTTTACAGACCGCCCAGAACATTGTGGACAAATGGGAACACCCTATTCCAGAAAAATAATTTTTTATACTTTCTTTAGTGCATGAAGTTTTAATAAAATTGCATTTCATATTTGCGATACTTTCAGGTTCTTATACTTGAATAAAATCCCTCGCTTTGAAAGTTTTATTTTTAAAAGAGTGTTTATTTTTATACATTCCTATTTAGGAGATAGGATATTAGCTGGTTATTGGTGCATTAATTGTTGTGGTAAGGGAAAACCCTATTCTTTATGGGCTGTAAAGTGCTGCAATTAATTTGATTTCACAACTCAAAAAATTTTTTTGTTCTCAAATTAGTGAAACTCAGTTTGAATATACATCGTTTTGGTTGCATTACAGAAATTTTTATATAAACAAACAAACAAAAGAATGGATAATTTATTTAAGAATTTAAAAGAATCTTTCCTCATGTTCCTTTACACAGAAATCTCTTGTAAGTAGTTCTTTGAGGAAATAAGCTAGATCTCAGAGAAAAGTGCCGTGACCAATATTACAACAGATTTTATATTGTTACGTATATGACAACAGTGGGATCTGAACTCAGGCAAACATAAAATATAAAAGTGTGTTAAGCGTAAGTGTCACAATAACTTATTCTTTTTCTTGAACACAATGATTATAGTAATTCACTGATGTCTACGCTGCAAATTTATTTGTGCTAAGCATTGTTGAAAGAAATTCTAAAAATATTGCAGAGAACTATGTCTTGCGCTTGATATCCTATCGAATCAGTCACTCGCTTTTTTTCTTCGTCGAAAGATATATCCTTCATCCTTATTTGAATTCAACGTTATATTTCTGCGTTGAATAAGAGTGCTCAACTCACTCCCTGCTTCAACATTTAAAGTTGCTCTACATTCACACTTGTGATGTTCTTCTATTTCCCCTTTCGAAGCTCGCATATCTTTAATTGCTGTAGACTGTTCATTCACCACTTTGTCTTCAATGTTTCTTCTTAATTCTTGGTATAGTGCTTCCAGGTGATATTACTTCAACACTACATACAACTCTACTAGACTTTCACGATTGAAGCTTCACCAAGAGGTACCTCTTCGGCCATTATAAGCCTTCAAGAACATGTGACTCTTCGGGTACATATGATGCTTCGGCTTCATGTGACTTTGGAACACTCTTTAGTTAACATACATCAGTTAACTTTTGTCAATCTCCTGCCATCCTTGAATTCAAATGGTAAGTGAATCTTTTGTTTACTTATACACCACCCTTAAGGGCCCTTTGAGATCGTCGCTCGTTTGGGCATTTAGTCATTGGACTTAACTGTCTCGCCACAAATATTTAATGGTCCTTCGAGCCAGATCCGGATATTTTGCCTCCGGATTCAGTTATTTGTCTTCGGATTCCGGAATAGTATTTTGCTTTATGAAACAAAATGAAAGTGGCTAAACTGAAACTGATGAAATCAAAATATGGCTCTTTAATGACTAATCTAAAGACACTCCATAAAGCAGCTTGTAGTTATGACGAATCTTCCTCCTCAATCATAACAAGATCTCAAGAGAACTTTTTGGATGCCTCTCTAACAACAGATGAACTGAAATCAGAAATTCCAAGTTTGTTAGACGAGCATAATTTGTTGGAAATAATTTTGAATCCAGAATTTAAACCCGATTATCTGAATGAACTCTTATAAATGAGTTATTTGGGAAAATAAAGAGGGTTCGAATATTCATGGAACAGATAAATTCTCAACTACTTGAAAGTCCTAGCATTCACTCAACAAAAGTAAAACTTCCTGCAATTGTTATATCTGAATTCGATGATAAATTTGAAAATTGTTTTCTATTTTATGAATCTTTTACATGAAACATCCATGAAAATACTCAACTGACTGATTCAGAGAGTTCAACACCTGGTAGGCAAGTTAACAGGAAAAGCAGTTTCTGTATTCACTGGTATTATTTCAAATGGGGAAAATCATAACATACTTTGGAATTCGTTGATTAACAAGTTACAAGACGAGGAGTTCACTGTCTGTCACAATTTAGGACATTAAAGTTGTCAGTAATCCTAACTCGCACTTTTTGGGAACGTTTATTGAACGTCATTCCTCTGCAGTTGCAGCACTAAAACAGCTAAAAATTGCTGATCTTGCAGATTTTATGTTGCTATCAACTTTGTTAGAAAAATTGATAAGGAGACTGTAGCTGAATTTAAAATGAGTGTTAGAGATAAGAAATTTCCTACTTAGAATGATTTTTTAAACTTTATAAAGGATTGAGTAAACGTTTTAGAAAGGACAGACTCTACTTCAGCTGTTCTATTGCCTGACGCTTTAAAAAAAAGTACTTTTAAACAGGAAAAAAAACAAAAAAAACCAAAGGCGTTCTTCTCAATGTCTAATAAATACAGATAGCTCTGCCACAAAATGCTGTAGATACTGTAACAATGCAGATCATTCTAATTTAACATTTTTGTACTGCGATAAAAGAATTACCAGTAAAATCCAGATTTGACTTTGTAAAAACTAATTCTCTGTGCCTGAATTGCGTAAGCACAAATCATGTAGCTATGTGACTTCCTATGTCAGTGTGAGTTTCGCTATTCTTGCACTACTAGGCCTAACATGCGCCCATCCCCAACAAATGTGTGTTGCACCAAGGTGCGCTTTAGTTATTTTATTTTATTGTTAAATATCTTATTGTTTCTTTACTGAGGTTCTGTTTCCCTGCGTATAATGTAGGAAACGTTTGTTATTGTTGTTTTATGTGTTAAGCTCGCTTTGCGATTGGAGACGCAACAGGCGCCAATCGTCAGCAGCAGGCATTGTTTTTTTAGAAAATTAAAAATTGGGAATTCGGTATTCGAAGCTGATGCGCCATGCTTGTATGTTCGCTTTTGTTTTGCTAATCTGGCTGATGCTGACATGGGGACCAGATTCGATTCTTAAACTGAGCTGCTTGTGTTCGATTAAAGGCGAAATCGCTTCGTCGGATTTATCTGCACCAATTAACCAAGATTTGTTTACTGATGCCAAAGCAATTTGGGCTCATAATTAAATATTTGATTACTGGCAGATGAAACGGTCAAACAAGGATATATACACTGAACGACCAATTTATTAGAGACACATTGCTAATGGCGTGTTGCGCCTCCTTTGGTGGTCAGAACTGCCTGAATACGTGCTGGCATGGATTCAACAAGGCGTTGAAACCGTTGCGGAAAAATAGCAGCCCAGGCTGACATCTTAGCGTCCCGTAATTGGTGCAGGTTTGACAATTGGTTCTCTTCTCATAAATGCTCAATCGGGTTGAGATCGGGTGACAGAGCTGGCCACTGAAGCAGGTGGAAGTCCACATCATGTTCCTCGAACCAGTCCAAGACCATGCGAGCACGGCAACAGGAAGCATTGTCCTGCTGTAACTGTCCGTCACCACCAGGAAACACAGTCATCATGAATGGGTGCACGTGATCGGCAACAATATTCAGGTAGTGTGTCACATTCAGGGATGTGTCTATGGATATCAGAGGACCCAGTGTGTCCCAAGAGAAGACACCCCAGACCAGCACTCCTCCTCCTCCTCCTGCCTGTATGGTTGTCTGCTGACAGGATGGGTCCATGGCCTTGTGCTATCTGCCATCCACATGATGAAGTGGGAACCGCAATTTGTCAGACCAGGCGACCTTCTTCCACTCATCCAGTGTCGATGCTTGTGTGCCCATAGCAGGTGCGCTTTCTTATTTTGCGGTGACAACGACGGTACCCGTACTGGCCGCCTGTTATTAATCCCAGCTCGGTACAAGGTGCGTCGCACCATGTGTTAAGAAATAGGTTGGGATGCTCCCTCATTGAACTGCGCTGCAATTTGCTGGGCTGTTCCCGTCCTGCTGCTGTGGATGATTCGTGCCAGTCGCCGTTGGCCTCATTCGGCCACGGCCCTGTTTCGTCCGGAGTTGTGTTTGTTGGAGCTTGTTTTTTGGCATAACTGCCATTCACGGAATACCCTTGACACTGTTGCATGAAAAAACCTGAGGAGGTTTGCGAAATGCTCAACTGCACCCGTCGAGCTCCAATGATCATGCCTCGTTCAAAATTTGTCAAATCCTTGTATTTACCCATATTCAGTCTACTTCTGCTGCTGACCGCAACTTGTTATCCAATGCATCCCTTTTACACACCATGTCTGCCTGTTCTATTGTTTGTGTGTCACTGGGAGGCCGATCCATTTTCCGTAAGAGGTGCCTCTAATAAATTGGTCGTTCAGTGTATATTGTGAGTGTGCAAGCGAGCAAGATGAGAACATGTTCCAGCACTTTTCTTATGTGAGCGGACTCATCTTATATGTGTTGAAATCATCTGGTATTCTCATAGATGGTTTAAAAGCAAGCTAGAGAGTGAATTTAAATTTGTTTGCGTCATCCCAGGGTGACTGCTGCGTAAATTAGCGTAATTGAACCCTTTAGACATCGACTTGGGATTACTCTTTTGTGAGACAGATAATTTTAATCATTCAGAGGTTTAAGCTGTGCTGGCTTGTTGTCAGAATTTTGAACCATTTATAAGTGAGGGTTTAATTAGAGTTGCCTCTCAGGGAGGCTGTATAGTTACAGCCACTGTTGTATTTGTGTAAGGTATCACAATCCCTACAGCAGAAACCAGGTGCTGTCTGACTGAGGAGAGCACACTAAACAAGAGTTGCTTTGTGCAAAAGGGGTAAGCGTTGTCAGTAGTTAGTGCTGGTCTATGGTTAATGACCAAATGGTATGGTCCATCAGTATGGCATTTGTGGCCGATGCCCAACAGTTGGGACCAAGGAGGTTGCAGTGATCCTACTCGTTGAAGCCGCAATAAAAGGGTCACGTAACGCTTTCAGAGCGTCTGTTTGTCCCCCTCGTGTAACGCATTAGCACCCAGTAATTTTAGTGACATTCATGTCAGATGTACCTGGACTTCTGGAGTGGTTGTGGTCCAAGCAAGCATGTGTGGATTGCCCAGCTACCCTTATATTATGTGGCCAGATAATTGCCTGATGTTTTTAGCAATGAGCCACCCATTGGTTAACTGTTTTTCATATAAGCCATTTGATTGCAGCGATAACTTGCAACTATTTCTGCTCGATTGTCAGTAGGGCCCTGCGCACGCAGTATGAATTTCTTTTTTTGTATTTTATTACTTGAATAAATTTAGTTTGACTAAATACACACTTGCCACTAGCAGTTTCTTTAATTCCTACCCAATTTCCGCAACCCTGCCACTCCTCTCCACGTGGTGTAATTGAGTCCAGTCGGCACCTAGTCGGGCCCGCGCAGTGAGGACGGCCCACTGGCACCCAGTCAGGGACTTGGGTCCACGAGTGCCCTGCCAGTGGAGTCAGGATGAGGCAGCTGCTATTGGTTTCTGTGCAGTGTGTCCTGCCTGTGTGTTTTGTGTTACGATGCCGGATGATGATGATAGTAATCAAGGTGCAATTGGCACTATGTTAGCCAGTTACACCGGCACCATTACCACGTTCACCGGGGAGGATACTGGAATAACCAATTCGGCCTTCCTGGAGATCGTGGACAAAATCGGTGAAATCGCTGGTTGGCCTCCAGCAATTAAAACCACAGTTCTGAAGATTAAGCTGAAGGGTAGTGTGTGGCCAAGCAGGCTGCAGAATAAGACCTGTTTGATATTGACGACACCCTAGGCTTCAAGAGTGTTTGGAGGTAGTCTTCGGCTGCATTAAATTGCAAAAGAATTACATGAAGTCATTCAGCGGCCGAAGGAAACCACCACAGAGTTTGCATGGCGTCTCGAGCTCTCTATGGAGCAGTTCTTGGGGGCCAACACCGAGTGGACCAGCAGCAGAGAATCGATGTTATTGCAATGATTTCAAAACAGCTGTCTGCTGGTCCACCGGCGTTCCCTCATGGCAGCCAACCCCAAGACTTATCGTGACGCCGTGGTGGTGGCCTTACGCTCAGAAGATATGGAGAAATGCTACCTTGGCGAGACCAACCTAGTGGAAACTAATGGTGGAAGCCGGAGTGGGGAACTTTGGGTCCGTTGTATGATAAAAGGACCAGAGCTGGACCCAGCAAAACGTCTGCACCTCAGTGGGCAGTGTGTGATTGTGGTGACTGCCTTAAGAAGCTAGAGTCCATAATGGAGGAGCTGACGCAGTCTATGGCCCAGTTGCGCGAGATAGGAAGAGGGAGCGCACAGTTGGGTCCCGAGGCCCGAACGCTAACACTACCTGCTTTCTTTGTGGTTAGACCGGCCATTTTGTCCGTTCCTGCCCCCAGCAAGTGGCTGGAGTGAAGCAGGTGAACACAGGGTGCTGGAGGTCACATGATCACCATGAACTGTGGGCAGGATGTTATTTACCATATTAACATGGGCATGCAGGGGCAGCTCATGTCAATGTTAGTATCTCTGGTTGACTAGGCAGTTCCTGGGGGCAGTCTTCTGCCCTGTAGAGATGATGGTTAAGAGATGGGGGCTGCCTCAGTACTGACCGGAGTGCGACGTTTGAAGTGGCGATCCAAGGCCGTCGTATAGGGGCACGGACTTTTATGGTCCACTCGTTCCTGGACTGGCCATATGACAGTATTCTTGGAATGGATATTCTCAAGGGCCTCTCTTTCCACTGTGCAGCTGCAATGACGGTGGAAGTGGCCAAGGTGATGGACAAGGGCTCAGTGCCCAGTGGAACACATCTCACAGAGGAAAATGGTGAAAAGGATGCCATCCAGCCACCATCCATTGAAGCCATTTGAAGCTTCAAACCATCCAGTAAGTTCTGGAATATCTGCCCATCCACATCCTCTTACCGAGACAATGATGATACAGGAGCCACGCTATCCTAGGAGTGGTCAAAGGTGCAGATGGACGGGGTGGTTTGGGCCATTTGTCGTACAATGTTGTATGCAGTACGGCTGGATGCACCTGGTGGGGATCTGGTATAAGGACCAGAAATGGGTACCAGATGCATTCGCCAGCCTGGGTCGGATGTTCAAAACAACTGTTGCATACGCATATGACATTGTCGCTGAGGACACCGGCATTCCCTACCTGGGGGAAGTGATGAAAGGTCTTGGAGTTATGTAAAGTTCTTGCAGAAAATGTAGAAAATGTAGACGTGGTGGTGAAGGCCTGAGAGATTTCTTTACCGCCGCCAAAGAAATTCAGGTTGCAACAATTCTGTCCGTCAAAAGAAATTACTGTATATTTTCGAATATAGGCCACAGCTCTAAACCCCAAAAAATCAAAAAATTTTGGAGTCAGGCCAAAAGTTAGTGCGGCCTGAAAACAATTTTTTTTTCCGAATTAAAAAAAAAAAAATTTAGAAATTTTTGGTAATTTTGGATAGAACAAAAAAAAAAAAAAAAA
>JAHWFO010023340.1:469738-494900 GCA_023313115.1 Rhysida immarginata
TTCGAGCCCAGGCTGCGGATATTTTCTTTCCTATTTTTCATTATTAAAATTATTTAGTAATAAAAAAAAAATAAAAGCTGAAAAAAGCTATGAGAAATCAGCATTTCTCAAAACTAATGCAAACAGAAAATTTTTGCTGCTCTTATTCTCTACTGTGAACATAAAATGCAAATGGTAAGGAATTACAATTAATATGCATGTATGTGCACAAACAGAATAGAGAGAGAGAGATAGAGTCAATTTTACTTACATATTTGCTCGTAACTTCATCTAAATCAACAGACATCATTATCTCTTTAAGCTTCAATTTAATATATAGTTCTGTTGCTTCACGTTCCGTTGGCCTGAAAAGTAATGAAAGAACTCACTAGTATATGAACACAAATCAAACAAATATAAGGACTGATTTTTTAAGGTGAAAACTATGGATAATAAATAACATGAGAGCCAAAGCCATTTGCTCATAAAATTTCAGCCTAACCTCAATGGCAAAATCCTTTGATGCACAATTGTGATGCAATGCAACAATTAATTGAGGAGGTTAATGCAATAGTATTCTATTGATTTTTTTCAAAAGTGTACACAAAAACGCTGGCAACCTCGCATCCAATTTGCAGTGTGAGTTCTAACAACTTCCAGTGCAAATGGGAAGCCAGTGGCATCTAGTCTCACTTGCTCTCTGTTGCTTGGCATTGTTTTAAATCATAAAACATCGAGGTGATAATTTTCTTGGATTGAAAGCTCAGTCAAAGCAGCGATATAAGGAAAAATTGCAATAAGAGGAACACTTTTTATCCAAGAGCTATTAAGAGCTATTTAGATGACGAAATTCCAGATTAATGAAGGAACTAGAATTCAACGAAAGTGCTCTGCTTAAGAACTTTATGCATGCGTCAAAAAAAACAAACAAATTACCGTATTTATTCGTGTATAATGCAAAAAATTTTGACATAAAAGGCTTTGGTCTGACGAACTTCAAACAAACTAATGTGTATACACGACAATACATTATACAGTATGTCATACTGTCTATATAATATACAGTACAACAGTACATTAATTCACTTTTTCTCAATTTCCCAATCACTTTTCCATCATCAAAAGCTGACACGCAAGTGATTCCGTGCCAAATCTATACCAGCACGGTTATATCTTGTGTGTGTTCATAATTAAATAACCTCAGGTTGTTTGTTTTTGTTTTTTTTTTATTTATTATTATTATTATTATTATTATTATTATTATTATTATTATTATTATTATTATTTTTGTATCTTGAGTCAAGTTACAAGGGCATTCAAAACTTTAAGACAATGGGCACTAATGCCAAATATTCATAATTCTGTTGGTCAAAACTGCTGCCCAAAATTCTGTTGACTGTTCAGTGTTGATTGTTGATAGCACAGAAAGCACCACAAAGTCTGAATAGGTGAGTGGAATTCAGTACATTGTACACTGAAATCTCTTTCAGCATAGTCTCAATTTATCCATAATGAGTCAAAAATTAGGGGTCGCATTTTATACAAATATTTGATTTTTAAATGTTTTCTAGGTTCTAAAAGTAGGGGTCGTCTCATACATGAATAAATATGGTATACACTTTTAGAGATGGCGAAGGCAATGATTAAAAAACAGAATCTTGTTAAAGAGATTCAGTATATGATGCTATTAATATTGTGCTGACCCACATGGTCCCAAACTGAATTCAGTCCGTGTCCGGTAGGACAACCCACACGAGATCTATTCCAGAGTTTGTGGACTCGCTAAGGGAATGAGAAATCAATGCTCACGCTGTTTTTCAGAAGGAAACTAAGTTTAATACTAAATAAGATTAGCTTAAGGGTCAATCCATATGAAGTGATCCAAAAAAAGTTAAGTTGGTCGCTTGACCATTTTTAAATATTTTGATTTTTTTATATGTGATTACCCTGTAATTGAGAAGTTCAAAACAGTTTTTAAAAAAGTTTTACCTTGCACAGTTACTGAATGACGGCCATTTATATTTGTAAGCGCACGACAGTTTTTCAATTTGGAGACATTAACGTTAATTTGAATATCTCTGCACTCGGTTAAGTTACAACATTGCAACTGACATGATTGTTTTTAGAAACGTCTCCTCTACAACATTGTTTATTACCCAAAATACCCTAAATTCAAAAATAACCAGTCAAAATGGCCTTCAAAGTTTGGTATTGAAAATTTAAAAAATCCACTTTTTAGACCCAAAAATAACAAACAAGGAGTGATTTATCAGAGTGTATTTTTTTCCTCTAGTTAGATATCATACACTGCTAGCCTTATATAGAACAACAGCACTGACAAATGTTTACTTAATTTTTTATAAATTTTTGAAATTTGAAAATTTTAATTTTTGTAAAGTTTGGGGCTAGTTATCTCTGGCGGGACTGAATAGAAAAATTTGATTTTTGCACATTCTATACACCTATACGATAGCAAAGTACTGTAAAAATTTCAACATTGATATTTGACTGTGAACAAAGATATGAATTTTTGAAAATGAGGAAATAATTCACATTACACTACAATTGATTTTATGGCTGTTGCCTAATTTATTGTGTTTTGTTTTTTTTTATGGGGTTCGATGGAATGGTATAGGAGACGAACTATTCTTAAGGAACTATGGGTTTACCTGGTGGTAATGTCTCTGGCTCCGACGAATATTTTCGCTTGTAGCGGGACGGATGACTAGCGTGTCATCAGAACGACTATGGCTGGGAGTGAAGAGAGAACAGCTGACGAACGTTCGTCTCCAAACAACAACAACAACAACAAAGGTGGACAAAACAATGGAACAAATATAACAGAAACAAACACCACTACAATTATGAGGAACGTGTGCGATAACAATTGAATGTCGATCGCCGACACGACACTTCCTCCCGTCGCACTTAGCTAGGGCGAATACTGCTGGGGCGGTTGCCGAGTGCGACCGGAGCGCCGGAGAGTTTCTGTATTTTGGCTCGGTTGGTCTCGGCGACGCGTGGTGTCTGTTTCAGAGCGCACTGGAGGTTCATTCTCTTCAATCTGCTCGGGGGAGTCGCTCAAGTCTGGCGGCGGATCCTCGACCGCTGGAAATGGAGTTGCTGCCGTGATATTGAGTTCATGATCGGTGGCAACCGGGATCACCTCGGTTGAAGTGGCTGGGCAATCCGTAGTTGGGGAAGCGCACTTGCTAAAGCGCACCCGACGAGGCGTTGGTGGTTTCCCTGTTCCTTCTCGGGGTGGCGCACCTGGGCGTTCTATGTCTCGTAGCTTAAGCTGATCGATGTGGCGTTTCGAATAATTGTTGTCAACCACCACTTCGTAGTGGAGATCTCCTAAGTGACGACTGATAACACCTGGAAGCCATTTTCTTTGGGAAACATTCCCTGACGACACATAGACTGGTTGCCCTACTCGAAGTGATCTATACTTGGCTGAAAACGAAGCTTGGTGACGCTGTTGCACTCGCTGGTTTACGTCTTGTGGCCGGAACATATCCAGGCGAGTGTACAGTTCTCTCCCCAAAAACAATTTTGCGGGGGACTCCTCCGTGGTGACATGTGGCGCTCTTCTATATCGTTCCAGGAACGTATTAAGGTATCGTTGCAAGCTGGCTGGTGTCGTACCCATGGCTTTCAATGCACATTTTATTGTCTGTACATAGCGCTCAGCTTGCCCGTTAGTGGATGGGTGGTATGGCGCTGTGCGTTTGTGAAATCGTACTCCTCGCACTTTCAGGTACGTTGTAAATTCGTCGGCGACAAAAACTGGGGGCCATTATCAGAGACCACGGTGGTTGGTATTCCGTGTCTCACGAACAGCTCATCTAGTATGTCGATGGTGGCTGTCGCGGTCGTCGACGAAGTTACCTTGGCTTCCACCCACTTGCTGTACGCGTCTACTACTATCAGAAGCATTTTTCCCGACACTGGTCTGGCCTAATCCACATGGATTCTTTCCCATGGGCCCTTGGGATATTCCCAATGGTGGATTCGAAACTGGGGAGGTGCGCTGAAAGTCGTCGCACATTGAGCGCACGTTCTGACAGTGCGTTCGATGTCGGCGTCGATACCGGGCCAGTATATGAACGAGCAGGCAAGTCCTTTCATTTTGCCCATCCCTAGATGGCCGGTGTGGAGGTCATCTAGGACTGGTTGCCGTAGTGGTGGTGGAATCACTACTCGATGTTCATGGAGTAGACAACCAGCGCTCGTTGTATACCTGTCTTCGGGTGCTTTGAAACCAGAGAGACTTAGATCCCGGCCTCGAGCAAGCTGCTGGACAATTCAACCCAGTCTTGGATTGCTTCTTGTGGCTTTGGCGATGTCCTCTGGCCGGATGGGTAACTGGCTCATTTGGTGAATCACAAATCCCTCAAATCCATCTTCATCTTCTTCTACCCTGTTAATTGACATAATGCGGGAGCAATAGTTGGCATTTGAATGGTCCTTTGTTGGCTTATATGTAATGGCATAATTAAAATTACTAAGATATTCTGCGTAATTGGCCATGCGACTAATGCACAGGGTTGGGAGAGATTTATGTGGATGAAATATTTGAGTTAGTGGCTTGTGGTCTGTGACCAACTCAAATTCCCTCGCATACAGATAGTTAAAAAATTTTTTAACAGCCCATACGATGGCAAGGGCTTCTTTGTCTATCTGGGGATAGCACTGTTCCGTTTCCGAAAGAGACCGGCTGGCATATGCTATGGGTCTTTCTTGACTGTTGGCTAGTCTGTGACTCAATACAGCCCCTAATCCGAAGCTACTTGCATCTGTGGGCGAGAGGGGTTATATTGGGTGAGGACCTGCGGCAAGATGAGGGTGGTCTTGAGCTCCTCATAGGCCTTTCGTGCTTATCGGTCCACACGAATTTGTCGTGGCCCAGCATTTCTCGGAGTAGCTTTGCTTTATGGGAAAGATTAGGAATAAAGGCGCTGTAGTAGGCCGCCTTCCCCAGGAAGAGCTGCAACTCCTTGGAAGATGATGGCATGGGGGCTTTTTGTATGGCAATGATATGTTCATTTGACTTATGGAGGCCATTCTTATTAATAATATGTCCCAAACAGTTTAGTGACGTGGCTGCGAGAACACACTTTTTGCGATTAAGATGGAATCTGTGGTGGTCCAATCGACGCAGCGTTTGGCGTAACGCTTCCACTAGCTTATCAAATGTCGGGGCAAATACAATGATGTCGTCAAAAAAATTGACCAAATTTTCTGCTTCTCGGAACACCTCCCCCATCCGACATTGCCATAATGCTGGTATATTTGCGGCACCATAGACGGCTCTAGTTGGTCTCACCAGTCCATGGGTCGGCGTGTTCAGAGTCAGAACCTCCCGGAATTTGGAGTCGATTGGTAAGTGGGTGTATGCATCCGTGATGTCAAGGTGAGCAACCACCCAGCCCCTCTCATTTTGTTAAATATGTCTTCTATTTTAGGAATCGGGTACTCATCTACGATCATTTGCTTGTTGACCGTAGGTTTATAGTTTCCAGTGATTCGCAGCGCACCGTTTTTTTTAACCACTACTTGGGTTGGCGAAGCCCACTCGGAAAAATCGACTCGTTCGTAAAAGCCAGCTTTGATTTTTTCCTCAATGGCGGCAGCATATTGTTCTCGTAGAGCAAGTGGGACATCCCTTGCTCTAGCAAAGACAGGGGTGGCATCTGGCACAAGATGGACTGAAGCTGGTGGCCCCCTCAGTTTCCCTGCTGTGGTTTGAAAGACGTGGTCAAATTCTCTCACTACACAGTCCAATTGGTATTGTTGTTCCTTGGTTAAGAGTCCCTTGTCGGGATTCTCTTGGATGGCTTGAATGGGTGCGAACAATTTGTCGAACTGGATCTCGTGGACGAAACTGGCGATCCATTCGCGACCCATTAATCCCGTAGAATTTCCTTCCACCACATACAGATCCATATTGCGGCTGGTGCTGCCAATGGTCACTCGCACTCTTACTTTCCCGAGGCAACGCACCTGGTGACCAGTGTAACTTCGGAATTGACGGTCAGTCTTCTGCAGGCGTATTCGTGGTTTTATTTTACGCAAGCGGGTGACACCGACAATACCACAGGGTGCCCCCATGTCGACCTCCATTTGCAGATGATTGCCGTCAATCGTAACGTCTATCAGGTTTGTGTGAGAAGCTGCCAGTTTTGGAGATGAGATCTGGTTCAGTGACTGGACCCGGTCTATTGGAACTGGCGTTTCATTGGGTGGGGTACGACATGTACCTTTAGCCTTTGTACGACAGGCTCTGGCAATATGTCCCGTCATCTGGCAGGAGTAGCAGGTTGCAGTTTTGAAGCGACAAGTGTCTGCCCAATGCAGACCACCACACCTGCCACAAGGTTGCTTTGGCACAGTCTTGGCTCTGTTGCTGGAATGGTTGCGCTCGTTGCTCGCACTAGCTCGAAGAGGCTTCTTCTGTCGACTCCTCCCACGATGGTTAGATTTGGTACTTGGGGCTTCATAACCAAGTTTGTTCGTGGCCTCGGGTGCTGGTTGGCTTACAGCCTTCCCGATGGCCCATGTGGCTTCCAGACTTTGGGCAATGGCATATGCCTTATCAAAATCATCTGGCTGTTTGGCGATGATTTCGTCACGTGTCTCGGGGGAGCGAAGACCATGGAGGAATTGTTCTATTAGCATCCGGTCTAAAAAGTCACCATATTGGCAGTGTGCTGCACTTTTACGTAGGCGGAGTGCAAACTGGGCCACTGTTTCTTCTGGATATTGAATGACAGTCCGGAACTTAATACTCTCTACATATTTGTTTCGCGGACGATCGTAGTGGCCAGTCAATATTATTTTAAGTTCATCGTAGGGAATCGCCTCCGGTTCTTTTGGGCTTGCCAGGATTTTAAGTACACCGTTTAGTTCCGCGCCCATGTGCACTCGTGCATAGGCGGCATACTGGGTAGGGGGAATATTCGAGAGCTGCAACGCCCACTCAAACCCCTTGAAATATTCCCCGACGGACGTCTCCTCGTCCATTCGGAATGGTGGCATGGTAAATGGAGGAGGCCGTGGCGAGGCTAGATCCGCAGCACGCTCTGCGCCAGGAGCGGGAGTCGCCGTTGCCAGCTGGGCTACAGCCGTGTCGGTGGCGACATGCAGGGCCAAGGCGATCATCTTCGATAGCTCCTGCATTAATTTCGGTGATACGGCCATCGTGGATTTGTCACTAATTTGGGGTATTATGTCCTTGTTAAAATGTCTCTTTATCTTTTTAATTGTGGCACTTTAATTGTAATCTGTGTTCTTTTTTCTTCTCACTCACTCAAGATGGCGATGGGAGCTGCGTTCACTTTTAGCGGCGTCAGAGCGTTCGTCGATGGCATTTAATCGGGCTATCCCACTTCTGACACCAATTTTTATTGTGTTTTTTTTATGGGGTTCGATGGAATGGTATAGGAGACGAACTATTCTTAAGGAACTATGGATTTACCTGGTGGTAATGTCTCCGGCTCCGACGAATATTTTCGCTTGTAACGGGACGGATGATTAGCGTGTCATCATAACGACTATGGCTGGGAGTGAAGAGAGAACAGCTGACGAACGTTCGTCTCCAAACAACAACAACAACAAAGGTGGACAAAACAATGGAACAAATATAACAGAAACAAACACCACTACAATTATGAGGATCGTGTGCGATAACAATTGAATGTTGATCGCCAACACGACATAATTCATGTGTGATATTGGCTAGAAGAATTAAAGCAATGAATGGTGCTTTCTTTTCATCAGTTGTGACGATGGATGAGATGTGGATTCCATTTTTTAACCCTGAAACAAAACGCCAATCTTCAAAATGGAAACACATTGATTCACCGCCACCGAAAAAATTTCGAGTCACAGCCTCTGCTGAGAAAGTTATGAGTTATGTTTTGGGACAGCGAAGGCGTCATCCTCACGTATTGTGTTCCAAAGGGTACAACTGTTACAGCTAATTCATATGAAAATTCATTTGAGAAAAAAATTCCTTCCAGCATTGCATGTGTGACGTACCATTATAGGTTAGTCACGTGTGTCTGACGGCAGGATAATAGGGATAAGTCTCGTAGAAATTAAAATGTTTATTTTTTAATTGACATCGTTAGTTTAGCGCGGTGAGTTTTATAATGAGTGTTTTGTTGTTGTATGAATGGTTATTGTTTGTGGTGCGGCGAAAATATGAATGCGTGTCTCATTATTATTGTTAAGTGGAGAGTGTAGAGTGCCGTGAACGATCGTCAATGGCCCTCTGTTGGAGCTGTATTGTTGAGTACTTTTCCATGAATATAGCTCAGCTTCCAATGGGGGATTGTTGCGATCGTTTTCGGCGAAAAAAAGTGATGAGTGGGTCATCCCGTTTGTTGAGAAATAAAAAATTAAGAGATTTTTTTTTTCCCTCTTGAACTTTCCTCCTCGTTGAGAGAGGACATATTGTGTTAAGCTTTGTAAATGTTTGTTTTGCTTTGGAAATGTGATGGCGAAAAGGAAGCAGGATTTATGTTGTTGTGAAAAGGAAAAGCAATGTTTCTCCATAAGAATATCTAGACTGTTCTAATTATGAGATTCGTTGCCGAGAAATTGCAATGAGCTCGTCAAGGTTGGAATCCGTCTAAAACTGTCCTAAGTAAATATGTGCTAAGAAAAATTTCTTTAATTTGATTTTGTTTCTCATATTTGCTAAACTTGCATTTTCCGACATGAGCTAACGTCTGGCCTTCGCCGACTTAGTGAAATGAGCAGCGGACTTGGACCCATGATGGATCCCGGTTACAACGCCAGGCAGCGCAGTCATTGAGCGTTCGACTTCAGCGATGGAAGGAAGGACCATAGGTTTGGGACCTGGCTAGTCATCATAATTGGCAAGAATGTGAAGTACCCGGTGAGTTCGTTTCAATTTGTTGAGTTAAGCCCACAGACAAGCGCGAAAACTGTATCATGAATCGATCATCGATTATCTCGGAACCCCGACTACAATGTAACGGATGATAGAAAGCGCCCACGAACCTTGCAGATGGTCTCCGATGAGTTGACGATACCGTGGACCATTCAACGTTTGGTCCAGGATAACCAGAGGGCCCATTCCAAACCAGGAAAATGCACCCCAGACCATCACTGACGCCCCACCACCCTGCACCACCACCTGTTGGCATGCGGGATCCATCGTTTCGTGAGGTCTGCGCCACACACGGTGCCTCTCATCAGCGTGGTACAGTTGATATCGTGACTCATCTGACCATATGACGTTACGCCACTGTTGCAGAGTCCAGCCAAGATGGTTGGTGGCAAATGCACGCCGGAGTGTCCGATGACGCTGGGTAAGCATTGGCACCCGTGTAGGGCGACGGCTGCCAAACCCGAGGCCATGCAGATTCCGACGGATTGTCCACCGAGAGATGTTTCTAGTGCGGCCAGTATTGAACTGGTCTGTGATTTGCTGCACTGTTGCACTCCTGTCTCTCTGAATCATTCGTCCCAGGTGTCGCCGGTCCCGATCATTCAGGGCAGCTGGACGCCCGGTATGGTGCCTGTTGTTGACTGTGATGCCTTCATCCAGCCATTCCCGATACACCCTGGAGATAGTTGAGCGGGGAAAGCCAAATTCCTGCACCACTGCCAAAATGGAACATCCCATGCGTCGGGCACCTACTATCATACCCCGTTCAAAAGACGTCAACTCACGACAACGTGCCATTTCTGATTAATCACTTATCCAAGCTCTTCCCACAACATCTAATGGTCCATTCCCAGAATCCGTTACCCCTGTGAATTCGTGAGCCATGCCCATCAATCAATGTGCTTGCTATCCCATGAGTTTTGCTAACTCAGTGTAGTTTTGAGGTCCGTAGTTGTAATTTGACATATAGTCTTGACTGATGAACCGGGAGTGCACGCACATGCGTAGTAACATATGTTTAAACACGGTGGACAGTGCTGCCAGTGGGGTATAGTTAACTATTATTTACACTCGCCAAGAGGGATCACTGTTCCTTCCCCCTTTTTGAGGTAATTAAAGGAGGAACGTTGCGCTTTCAGGCGTAAGAGTATGGAATATTTGATTCGGAAGTGTAAATTGTTCAGTATTCCCATAGTTCACTGTCAAGCTGTCGTTGCTGTCTCAACTTAACATTGATGTTAGCTGTTGATCCTCCTTATTAGGCAAGTGTGCCGGTTAATTCATTGAAATGAACGGAAAGTTTGTAGCATTAAGATTAAATCTAATACACTTGCATGTTAGATGGGGCCCTTTAGCGATACCATGGTAGTTAGAAGTAGAGAATATTAAGTTAAAATGTACGTACTCTAGGAGAATAAATTGGTTTGATCACGATTACAGTAATATCAGGTGTCATCTTCTTATTTTCGGTTCCGAACCTTAGCTCTCACCTACCCCAAGTGCGGTTCATTGAACTAGAGTGACTACACATATTATTGTGGGGGTGGGGAGGCTACACATGAGAAACGACCAAACAAGACTGGACAGGTGCTTTTTCATCAAGACAACGCCCCAGCTCATCGGGCACTCCTAACTCACCAGTTTCTTCAAAATAACTTTGAGGTGGTTTCCCATGCTCCATACTCATCAGACCTCGCTCCTAGCGATTTCTGGCTTTTTCAAATCATGAAGGACACTCCGTGGCCGCTCGTTTCCCAACCAAGCTGCTGTTACTTCAGCGATTTACCAGTGGGCAAAATATACCCCTAAAGATGAGTTCTCAGCAGCCAAGGAATCATGGTGCCGCCGTTGTGAAAAATGTGTTAGACCTCACGGTGATTACGTCGAGAAGTAACAGTAGTTACAACTTTCCGGGTTAAGTATTTTGTCAGAAAAAAATTTTGAGACCTTAGAACTTGTACGCACCTCATAATAATGTGCTACTTAATTGAGAATAAACCTAGATGTAAATGGACAATTTTTTTAACATAGAACTAAAGCAAAAGCTCCTATTGTTTAATATTTTATTTTTAAAATAAATAATACTAATTAAATATAGGGTGATAGTGTTAACTAAATGTAAGTTACAACTAAATTTTATTACAATGAAACAATAAACCATTTAAACAGGCAACAGCCATAAGATCAATTGTAGTGTAATGTGAATTATTTCCTCATTTTCAAAAATTCATATCTTTGTTCACAGTCAAATATCAATGTTGAAATTTTTACAGTACTTTGCTATCGTATAGGTGTACAAAATGTGCAAAATCAAATTTTTCTTTTCAGTCCCACCAGAGATAACTAGCCCCAAACTTTACAAAAAATTAAGATTTTCAAATTTCAAAAATTTATAAAAAATTAAGTAAACATTTGACAGTGCTGTTGCCCTACATAAGGCTAGTATTGTATGATATCTAACTAGAGAAAAAAAAACACACTCTGATAAATCACTCCTTCGTTGTTAGTTTTGGGTCTAAAAAGTGGATTTTTTAAATTTTCAATACCAAACTTTGGAGGCCATTTTGACTGGTTATTTTTGAATTTAGGATATCTTGGGTAATAAACAATGTTGTAGAGGAGACGTTTCTAAAAACAATCATGTCAGTTGCAATGTTGTAACTTAACCGAGTGCAGAGATATTCAAATTAACGCTAATGTCTCCAAATTGAAAAAAACCGTTGTGCGCTTATATATTCTGGGGGGCGGGGGGCTGGGTTCGGGAACCAAGCCAAAACAGCGTTGGAGCCGATTCAGCGATCTAGCGGACCTTGTTCGGTCAGGTCTGCACTGTATGTAATCAGAATTTATCTAGCACGTCTAATTTTGAAGCTATAAGCAATTTTTGTTTTCATTACAATTGTTTATATTTCGATACTGACAGCGGTATTTGTTCAAATCTAAGTTGGCCAATAAAGAAAAAAAGAGCATGGGTAGCTTTTGAAAACATATGTCACAATTTTCTTGGAAATATAAGGGCTGCAAATTACAAAGAACTGGTACAAGAACTTTTTTTCTTCGTATCAAGAACTCGGATGCAACATGTCATTAAAAATATACTTCTTGCATTCGTATATATTTTTTCCCAGAAATTCTTGGTGCAGTGTCTGATGAGCATGGTGAGAGGTTTCACCAAGATATTGCGCACATGGAAAAAAGATATGATGGCAAGTAGTCCCCAGCAATGTTAGCCGATGTCTGCTGGAAAATCAATCATGAAACAACAGATAAAAGAAAGCGATCTACCAAATAGTTATCTTTTTATGTTATATTAGTATTTTAATGTCATGCATAAGAGTTTTGTACTTTTTTCATAATAAATACGTATTTAATGTGTCAATGTTAGTATTTTATTTAAATAAGAATTTCTCGAAAACTAGACGTGATAGAATCAATCTGTAAACAGCTTTGGATTCAGCACACTAAAGTCAATTAAAATCACATGACAAAGTTCTTGCTCCTGACTTTTTTTTTTCCGACCAGTGTAACCTTCTTGTAAGGAATGCTATTTTCTCTAAGAATATCCCTAAAAAGTTTCCAGTTCTGTTTAGAGCGAAGGACAACTTTCTTATCAATGTTTAAGCTCTCAAACATCACGAAGATGATTGTCCAGAGAATGGAAAATGTGATAATCCGTTGGAGCAAGATCTGGTGAGTAAGGTGGATGACACAAAGTTTCCCAGCCAAGCCGCTCTATAGTTTCCCTGGCCACCCATGCCACATGTGGCCAGACATTTTCATGAAGGAAGAGTACCCCTTTGCGATTCACCAATGCTGGCTCCTTCTGCTGCAATGCCTGTTGCACATGTTCCAACTGTGGGAGTACAGGTCCCCGTGATGGTTTGGCCAGTTGATAGCAGCTCACAGTGAACCATTTGGCGCCTAGTCTGCCAGACACAGAAAATGATTTTGCGTGGGTGTAGGGGTGGCTTTGAACTGTGAGGCACGTCTCCCAGGGGTGACAACCAATGTTTGGAACGCTTAGGAGTGTCATACAAGACCTGCTTTTCGTCACTGGTAAGTATTCAATAAATATGGATATGTTTCGAGAAAGAAACGACATGCAGGCTGTCACTCGTTGATTCTTCTTGGATTGCGACAATGTGTAGAATACCCATTTGCTCAATTTGTACGTCTTTCCTAGGCTGTGCAGGTGACGTCTAACTGCTTCATCAGAAACCTGATACCATGTGGCAATTCACCACATTTTAAACTGCTGTCCTCCTCTATGGCTGTTTTCAGGGTCTGGTCATCTAAGGCTTGTGATCGACCACTGCGGGGTTCATCAGAAATGGCAAATTCTCCCAACCTGAACTTCTGGAACCAATGCCTTATGGTACGTTCATTCACAGCATCATCCCCAAATGCAAGACGCATTTGGCGACTTGATGCTGCTGCTGACAAGCCCACCTTGAAGTCATAAAGCAAACAACATCTAACCATAGAAAGAAAAATAACTCCGAAAACACTATTCCACATAATAAATTTTAATGACTCGGATGTACATTTCGGAAACGAAGTTTCCATCATCAGCGAGTCCACCAGGTTAAGACAATAATCAGTCCCAATCTCGGCCCAACTTGTCACTATAGCGTACCTTTACATTTCGGCTGTTTTTTTGTAATCAGTTCTTTTAGTTTTCCCCATGCATTCTCAATTAGGTTCAAGTGCGGACTGTTGGGTGGCAAGGGTAGAGTAGTAATCTTGCTCTGTTTCAGGAAATGTTTAATAGATTTGGCTCTGTGGCAAGAAGCATCGTCATCTTGGAAGATGGAATCGCCATCACCAAAGTGATCCTCCAACGTGGGAATTAAAAAAGCCTCTAAAACATCATAGTACGCATCAGAATTTCATTATCCTTTGATAATACATAGGCGTCCAGTGCTTTTGGCCGATACACAGCTCCAGATCATCAGATTTGCAGGAAACTTAGTCGAATGGTTTAGGCTTTGAAACTTCTCATGTGTCCGTCTCCACACAAACGTGCAAGCATCATCACCGCAACCGACAGATTAGACTCTCATCCGAAAAGATCACCTGTCTCCAGTCTTCCGAATTCAAGTGTTTGTGTTGTTTAGCCCATAATAAACGTGTCTTCATTTGTTCCTTGGTCATAGCCGGTTTTGTCTTTGCTTTGCAACATCTATAGCCCATCTGTGTCAGTCTATTCCTCACAGTTTTAGCACACGCATTCACATGACACTTCCCCCATTCCTTGTTGATTTCTTTTGAAGATGAACTTTTCATTTGTGTACAAATTCTGTGCAGTGCTCGGTCTTGCACCCTGCTGGTTTTGCTGGGACTGCCGGTCCTTAGACAATTTTTGGTATTTCCTTGCATCTCAAACTTCTTTTTTACACAGCTGATTGATGAGATCCAACAATTTGGGCAATATGTTTTTGGGTTTTGCCTTTTTTCAGAAGTTTCAGTATAACCCCCCCTCTCTTCATCACTTTTACTGGTGCCATTTTGATGCTAATTTGAAGGAGTAGTTACGAGTTTTTGTGTGTGATCATTACCTACATCTAAAGAATGAATTTATCTGTTGCATATACTTACTGTAGAAGGTTATATTCTATTCTGTAGGGGTGTTTGGAATCTTTATGCAAAACTTTTTTCCAGGGTGGGGTTTAACTCAAGATTTTTTTTTCTCTCTGAATTTTCAACATTTTGGGCTGAAAATTTATACACATGTAGTGTCTGAAGAGATAAATAAATGTTTATTTTTTAAGAATGAATCGATGTCCCGGTGCTGCATACAAAACACGTGACTGTCAAATTTGTTCAAACGTCCCATGATATGCAATACTTTTTGCCAGGGGCTGTACTTGTAACGAACACGACAGAACCATAGAAGTAAAAAGGCGTATTGCAATAGCAAAAAGAAAATTCACAGAAATGATATCAGTTTTATGTAAAATAAAGCTGAAATTTCATATCCATGTTTTAAAATGCTACATTTGGCCTGTCATAACATGTGTAAAACATGGGCATTTTCAGCTGATCATAAAGACGTCTGAGTGCTGCAGAAATGTGTTCTACCGAAAGATGTTAAAGATTAGCTGGGCATAGCATATCACAGTAATCAAGTGTTTGAGATATGCAATAGTGAACCCAACTCCTGAAGAATATATAGCAATAAAAATGGAAATTCTTGGATCATATGGAAAGACATCAAGGTAAAGATGAGCTCCCCATCCGTACTTTAGAAGGGAAATATCAGGGGAAAAGAAAAAGAGGACATCCCCTTTCGAACATGGATGGATGATATGGAAGTGACGCAGCTGTCAAGTGAGAAGATTTTGCATTTGCCAGCACACAGAAAAAACTTCAGCCTGATGGCAGCTAATGCCCGTATCGGTTAATAGCACGTGGATAGATGGATTATCAAGCCCTTTACAAGTACACTTCAAACAAATTTTTCAATTTTAACGAACTTTTAAAATTTGAAAAATTTTTCCATTAAATTACACTGTGTGGCCAGTTTATTAGGAACACCCATGACTATGCAAATCCGTTGGCTTAGCAATTACTACGCATCAGTTGGTCACGTGACAGTCGGTACCAATATAAAGCGAGAACACACATGTCAACTGCAAGTATTTTGACCGTCAGCATGGGAAAAACACAGGATCTCAGCGACTTCAAACGTGGGATGATAGTTGTTGCCTGGCAAGGTGGACCGAGTATTTCCGAAACCGCACGTCTTCTAGGCTTTTTCCGAACAACCATTTTAAGGGTTAACCAGGACTGGTTAAACAACCAAAAAACAACCAGCCAGAGAAAAGCCTGTGGTCACAAACGATTCATAGATCCAAGGGGTGAGCATAGGATGGGAATAACATGGAGTACAACACTGGACTGCAGAATAACATCTCAGAACACACTACACTGGCAAGGATGGACTACAACATCCGACCGCCAGTCCAGGCACTTTTGATCGCCACCCAAAACCACAAAAAACGTCTCCAATTTGTCCGTGATCACCAACACTGGACTGTCAATGACTGGAAGAAGGTCTGATGGTCAGATGGTCGAATGAATCCCATTTCCTATTGCACCATGCAGATGGCGACACAGAATTTGGAGACACAGCACGAAGCAATAGACCCCTCCTGTCCGGTTCCCAATGTTCAGACTGGTGGAGGCTCTGAAATGGTCTGGGGAATGTTTTCCTAGCATACTATTGGTCTGCTGATACATGTAGAACAACGCCATAATGGTCAGGGCTACCTGAACATTGTTGCCGACCACATTCATCCCTTCATGGCTACTGTGTTTCCCCCATGGGAAGGATAATTCCAGCAGGACAATGCTCCATGTCACAAGGCTCGTATCGTCATGGAATGGTTCCAGGAATACGATAATGAATTCAAGTTACTCCTCTGGCCACCACAGTGCCCTCATTTGAACCCAATAGAGCATCGTTGGGATGAACTGGAACGGGTTATTTGAGACATGGATCCGCCACCATCCAATAAGCATCAACTGGGAGCAGCTGTTACATTCGCATGGATAAACATCACAAAACAATGCTTCCAGTGACTAATTGAATCCATGCCACGGCGAATTCGTGCTGTTATTCGGCGAATAAACACAGTATTGGGGGGGGGGAGGTGTTCCTAAAACTGGTCCCTCAGTGTATACTGTCATTGGCACTGACAAGGGAACCCCACATAGCCTAGCCGCTTTAACCATGGAGACCTTGTATGGCTTTGTATGTTGAAATTTTTTCGTTTTCACGGTTTATTTTGAAAGAAACATAATTTCACACTCTCTTATTTTGCAAGCATCTATAGTAGCTTCAGATGAGCAACATATTTCAATTTGGTGGACATCTGTGACATACATGTTCGAGGGATTCCCTTGTGAGTGTATACAAAGTTTCAGCTCTTCAGTTCATTGGGAAGTGGTTTAATATTAAAGCAAGATTTGTACCATATACACTCTCACACAAAAAAAAATGGAGATTTTTGAAAAAAATGAAAGGTTCATCTCAAATCATTATAATTGTTTTAAAAATAAAAAGGACTTGTTCATGCATTTTACGATGATTTATTCGAACCTTACCTAGTTTATTTTCTATACACAAAACATTTTATGTACTTCAAACAATTCCTTTCAACAAAAAATACAGAAAAACACACTACTGAAGCCAAAAGTTTGGAGATTTGTCCATGCTGGGACATAAGTTTGGAGATTCATTGTTTAATATTAGTCCAGCCAACACCTCCTAGAAAGAAAGCCTCAACTGAAAAGTCATATATTGTTGTATCATCATAATTCAACCATTGTTGATCGTATTTCTACCAATAATAAGCCCTAAATTTGGTCGACTTATGATAACGTAACAATGCATGACTTTTCAGTTGTGAGGCTTTCTTTTAAAGAGGTGTTGGTCCAGCCCCCTTTGGCATTAACAGTTGTCTCATAGACTCTATGAGAGACTGACAGTCATCTATCGATATTTCACACCAGACATCAGACTCAATTTTGAGTAAATCCTTCTTTGTTAGAATTTTACGTGTCAACGTTTCGCTTCATTTTACTCCAAATTGTCTCTATAGGATTAAGATCAGGATTATTCCCAGAAGGTGAATATTTTGTTCTTCGAAACAGTTTAGTGTCACTTTTGCTCTGTGACAAGCTGCTCCATCTTGTTGACAGATAAAGTCACCATAGGAAAGTATAATGCAGCACTTGGTATTATATGATCAACCATTATTTCCGCGTAATAGGAACTGTTGACGTTTCCGTTGAGAATAGCTATACTTCCGGTTCGGTCCCATATACAGTTATTGTTCCATGAACTATGATGCTTGGTGAAAATTTGACATGATACACACCTAGGGTGCGGCTTTTCTTCTTGCTTGCACACAACTTTTGTTTATCATCACTGAATATAACTTTTTGCTATTGTTCTGTAGTCCATGTTGAATGTTCACGTGCCCACTAAAGTCGCTGTTTCTTCAATTGTTTAGTTAGGAGAGGCTTTTTTGCTGCAGAATGATAGGAGTAACCCTTCTCTTTCAAACGACGGGTTGTTGTTCTTTGCCGAAACTTCTTTCTTGGTGATTGCATTCCATTTTGCAGTAATTTCTCTTGCTGTTTGAAAGCGTGATTCTCTGACAATTTACCTCTTAGATGTCTATCTTCGGCTTTACTTTGATGAGTTTTCTGCCGCACCTTTGCTTCACAGCGCAACTTCCAGTTTTCTTATATTTTACAATAATCTTACTTACAGATTTTGTAGTTGAGATTTTTTTGCTATTTTGATTTGTTTTTCGTTTTCTTGTAATTTCTTAATAATTAAATCACAAATAGATTGAGGGATCTGTTTATAGGAGACATTTTTTCACAAATGAAAATTTAAGAAAATAAATTAAGCACACACAAAAATTATAATGAATCCACCCATCCTAGATTAATTTACACAGTCATGACGTTATGGTTAAATTTCTGCAACTAGAAACTTGAAATGTTAATGTTTTTAACAAAATCTCCAAACTTATGTCTCAGTATAATTAAATCTCCAAACTTTTGACTTCAATGCAGTCGTTTTTTCCTTGTTTTTTGTTCAACGAAATTAGTTATTACTCATGAAATTTTATGTGCAGTTAATAAGATGGTGTATATTTAGTATAGTGCAGTTCTATTTTATTTTAATAGCACTTGTCTGAGATGAATCTTTTAATTTTTCAAAAAGTTCCATATTTTTGTTTGGGAGTGTAGATAAACAGAGAAATTTATTGGCAAATTTTTTGGAAGTGTGGAAAATATTTAACTTTTATTATTTGTAAAGAAAAAAAATTGAAAGAATTACTGTTCTTATATTTATTATGTTAGATTCAATTTCGCTGTTTTCTTGAATCAACTTGAAGACCACCATTTCCTTTCTTTTGTAGATGAGATTATTTCACTAGCAAAAAGCAATTCACTATGACCTTTACATGCGATAGCATTATTGATGAACCTCAAAAGCTTCATCATCAGTTGATTGTTTATGTTTCTATTTCTTAGTTTTCAGATTTTTTTTCCTAATGACTGTTGAACAACTTCAAATGCTTTCCATTTGAAGTCAAATTGCCTAAGCCACTTGGGTTTTTTCCCTTAAGTTTTGGATTTGCTTCTCAAGTTATTTTCTGATTTTCTATCTACTGCAAGTACATCTCCCTAATACTTCATAATGCTTTAAAGCAGTGATCGCCAACCAGATTACTGTTGATGATCCCTAAGAAAGTTTTGATAATTAATTCAAAGTGCAGATTTATTAGTCCGTGATGGTGACTGCTGCTTTAAAGTATCTTTAGTATGTTGTCATCCATTTAAAGCCTGTAAACTAATTTATGTATTGTGTTCGTGCAAAACTCTTGAACTGACAGAAATACCTCTTTCAACAGAAGCATTCCCATGGCTTAACCCTTTCACTATATAATTAAATTTCATTTTCATTCCTGAGAAAATGGAATTATCCACTTTTAGCAGCATAACAAAAGTTTTTTTCATAACCCTGTGGGATGAATCAGATTTTCGTAGGTAAAGGTAATGATATTTTGTGTGGATATATCTGCTTTACGCAGCAAAAGGGTTAAGCAGAGAGAGCATTTTATAAGAGATGTTAGTTGTAGATTGTTTGCCAGTCCTGTAACATTTTTAATTTTGAAAATGGCCCTTCAATATTCTTCACATCATCTTTACAAGCTGTCTACAATAGTAAAAGCATTCAGGATGCAACTCATCAGATATGTTGATATGAAATGGTCAAGTCACAAACTTAAAAGTTTTTTGTAATAAAAACATACGCTGCTGCCCCCCTCTATGTCACGAATATTGGGAGCCAAGATTTCACAGCCCAGGACACAGCGAGTTTTTTGTACAGTGACAGATGGCGCCAGTGACCGCAACTTATCTGATATCATGACATAGCCAACCGCAACTTAGAGGGGGGAGCAGTGTATTTTGAATGAAAAATTATTCATCTAAATTTCTCTTCAAGGAAGATACCACCTTCACCAAAGCCTTTTTTTTAATTTTATTATATTGATTATTTTGAAAACATTATACAATTTTACAACATACTGACTAGAACAAGCCATAACAATTGTCAACAGTGTGTCTCCCCAATTGTCTGACCACTTGTGTCCATCTCAAGAGACGTTTAAGTCAATATTACTTAAACCAACAATAATCCGAATTTCTCCTTAAGTTTTCTTTTAATTCGTCATCCGCGTGTTCAGCTGTTGAAATTTGGCATTTGTTGTTCTTACTGCTACTTCGGCCTTGCCGTCTCGACTGGCAACAAGAATTTGTTGTCTTTTTGGTTTTAGCTTCTCTCTTACTAACTCCCTCTGGCGTGCTACTTTATAATAATAATAATAATTTTTTTTTAAATTTTTTATTTATTTATTTATTTAATTTATTTAAATTATATACAATTCATCAAATTCTTAATAACACTATATGCAAATATAGTCGAAATCGTTAATAACAATCGGTTATAGCGACCAACCGGATATAACGACCAGATTTTTCTCTTAAGTTTGGTTTTCCTATAAAGTAACTCAAAAATATCGATTACAGCAACACACTTAGAACGACAAAGTCATGTATAGTGGCAGACTTTTCAACTGAAATGAGGATCCCCTATTGGGCATAATGACTAAAGTTCTGATGAAGGTGTTGGACAACAGCAGAGGTGAATGTATCCGTGGGAAAGATATCCTTGGATGCGCGCATTTGAGGGTTATTCTCAACTCCAAGTGCTCTGGCACCATTCCCTTTCATCGGTCAGTCGGTTTCAGAGTTGCCAACTTAGAAGATATTCTATTAAATTTAGTGAATTTTACACTAAATTATGCAAAAATCTGCTGAATTCAATTACATTAATGCAACCGAATTCAGTGTTATTTTAGCAAATCTTTAGTTTTGTTTTAAGAGGGAAAAATTTTTTTGAGTAGGAACCTGACAGTTTTCAGCCCAAGCTAGCAGAGCTCTTGTGACTATCACAGTTGTACACTGCTTTGCAATGAAATTGCCCCACCCTCAAGGAGTTATCCGAATGAGCCAAAAGTACAGTCGAGGACCGCAAATCCAGAAACCACAAATCTGGATTATAATAATTGCTTTAATTGTATTAGTGTGAAAACTTTTATTTTGAGGGAAATTATTTAATTAAATATGCGTTAACTACATCTGGAAAACCACGAATCCAGAAGGTTTCTACTCCCGAGCATTCCGGATTTGCGGTCCTCCACTGTAGGTATACAGCAAGAGTTACATCATCCTTATTGCGTTATGGAGCCAAGACGTGCACTCATTTGTACAACGGAGAGCGGCATCAGTAGGTTGTGGCACCTCCTCTAGCAGAGAGGCATTGTTCCAGCCACAGGTGTAGATGATCATACAGGTGGCAAATGTCATCATGGGCTTCGTCTGCCCAGGCCTCGTGAACCTGCTGTGTCAGTTCATGGAGATTGCGAAGTGATCGTAAACAACGCCCCACCATGTTCCACTCGTGCTCAATTGGCGATAGGTCTGGGGACCTCGCGGGCCATGGCAGGCAGTTGACATCATGCCCATGTTTGCCGTGTGCGGTCTGGTGTTATCCTGCTGAAAGACTGTGCCGGATATGGTGTGCAGAAAGGGCAATAATACAGGCTGCAGAATCTCTGATGTACCACGCTGCTGTCAGGGTGCCTTGGATAGTGACTAAAGGCGTTCTAGTCCACAATGGCACCCTAGATCCTGGGTGTTGGTCCACAATGGTGATACCGGATGCATTGTTCATTGGCACGTTCCAATGGTCTGTGCCACACACGTCCGCATCTGTCGTCGGTGTCCAAACAAAAGCGGGATTCGTCGCTGAAGACCATCGGGCATGATTCCATTCGCCAGCCTACTCGTTCACAACACCATTGCAGTCGTATCGTGCGGTGCTCAGGTGTCAAAAGAAGACAACAATGGACGTCTGGCAGACATTGTCGCGGCGTGTAACCGGCGTGCTATTGTCGCTGTTGACACTGGAGCAGTACCGGGAATAGTGATGTTGTCGTGCAGTTGCCACAGCGTGATGGTTCTGTCCACTAGCGCTATTCACAGTATCCGCCTATAGGTACGAGCTGACGTGCTTCTCCAGGCCCCAGAGCCTCGTCTTCTGGCATGTGTGCCTTCCTCTCGCCATTGCCTCCAACATCGACCTACCGTCCGTGCATCCCACGAGACATGGACAGCAATCCGTCTGGTTGACCATCCAGCCTCGGAGAGGCCAATAATCCGACCTCGTTCAAAGTTCGTTAATTGCGTGAACTGTTGCCGTCGTCGTGGCTTTGAGCCCGTTGTGCGGATTACGGTACTGTACTTTCACGAGGCAGTTGCTTCCTCCCTGCTGCATGGAACGTCTCGCACAGGTGTCAACTGATGAGCCTATACAGGCACCCGGACACCCTGTATCAACCCAAATGGTCACATCCCGTGAGCATGCATCTAATCGTTTACTAGTCGGAGGTAGACGACCCCCCCCCCCCACTAAATATGGATAAGGTCGGATAACTCCTTGTTGGTGGGGCAATTTCATTGTAAAGCGGTGTATTAACAAGAAAGGCTCCTATGGAAAATCCTTAACTATGGAAGAAAAAAACTAACATTATGCGGTAGCTGGAATCTGGTGCCAAATATTGCAATATGGCATAGAACTGAATATATATCTCAGTCATCATATCAACGATTTGTAAGGATGGCAAGAAATATAAGGATGCTTTGAATCCAACAGCTTTAAATCAAGTACACTGCTGCCCCACTAAGTCGTGATTGGCTATGTTGCGATATTGGATAAGTCATGGTCAGTGGCACCATCTGTTGCTACATAAAAACCAGCTATGTCGCGGGCAGTGAAATCTTGGCTCCCAACATTTGCAACATAGAGGGGCAGCCATGTAATTACATGACGTTGGTTTGAAGTGTAAGGACCAGATAAAGACCAATATAAATTATGGGTATAACAACTAATTTTTCTTGGTCCCTTAGAGATCATTATAACCTATTTCAACTGTATGTCAGGGGAAAAAAAAAAATGCAAATTGTGTATGTTTTAAGAGGATGTAAAATCTAATATCAATTTCTACTATATAAAGTTTTGATCATTTATGGCCACGAAGGTTCTATTGAATGGCATAAACAAAATTCAAAAAAGTTGAACCCTTCTCAAAAAATGAGTGAAATGACAATTGCAATGAATATATGCTTTTCAGTAAGAATACCTTGAACGTAGGGAATCTGGAGATGGTGGCCTCTTGGATTCCAAATCATCCATTGCATCCCTGCAAATTAAGAATACTTTTTAATGGAACAAAAATTATCAAGGTAAAATCAAATACCATTTTGCGATTGTAATTTGTTTATATATATCATGAAAGTCTTAAAAACCGACATGACAGTTTTTCCTCTTTAGTTTAGCTTTTAGAGTTAGTTTTTAGAATTAGCTCTCTTAGTTTTTTACAGCCATGATAACTTACCACTCATTGAGGCAAGAACGATCTGAAAGAATTCTTTTCTCATAGTACTCAATCCATGTATGAGTAACTCCACCCATGTAGTAATTGTGTGCTCTCGCAATTGCACTTGCCTTATGCAATGTTTGCAAAGCAGACCTAAAAATCAAAAGTAAAATTTTAACACAATCTTACCAAAAGAAGAATTAAAAAAACTTCTGTACACCATAAAACAGGTTAAAACAAAAATTAAACATAAAAAAAAGTAAAATACCATTTCATCATGAATACATCATAAAGTGTCTTTTAAAAATTAATTGCTCAGATTTCTTCTGCCTTCTTTTAACAGCTTCATGTAATGTATTTGTTGTGTGAAGAAGTTGGTGGAAGTATTTGAACTTTGCCAATACATTCTGTATAAGCAAGTACCATATTTACTCGACTTTAGGACGAGTTTTTTTTCCAAATTAAAGGGTCAATAAATGGGGGCGGGGGGGTAGTCTTAAAATTGCACATTACACAAATATGTTGATTTTTGCAAGTTAATTTCGTTATCTTGGCTGTAGTGGCACTGACATTTAATGTCATTCTCGATTATAACGAGATCACATGTGGTAAACTTTGGGGGGCAGTACGGAAGATGGGCCAGGCATTCAAATTGCAGCTCTTTTATGGTGGCAGCTGTCGCATGGGAGATATGGGGCCTGGCGTTGCCGTGTTCGAGCAAAACTCCCTTTGTGAGAAGTCCACGGCGCTTGGTGCAGATGGAAGGTTTCAGTTTGGACCTCAGAAGGCCCGAATACGAGTCACTGTTGATGGTGGTGCCTTTGGATATGTAATGCTCGACAATTGGGTTCCGGTCTGATGACGAAGTTCAGGAGGCGGTGTGTGAGTGGCTCCACACACGCCCCAAGAACTTTTTTTCTGCAGGCATTCAAGCACTACCAAAATGATGGTTCACGTGTATTGAATGCCAGGGAGACTGTCGAAAAGTGACGCAATTTGATCCTTGTTGACATGTGTTTTGTGCAAAATAAAAAATTTTTAAGGTTACTTTTTGAATCGCCCTCGTATAATAACACCGTACAACGTCGACACGTGGCTTACAAACCCAACGATCGAACCATACATGTGCGTGGCTAAATTTGAACAAACATAAAATTTTTATACGGTGCTCGGTTATACAAGGAGCACAATAATACTATCATCCTTTAAAGATAGTTTCCTCAAAACATACTGAAGTAGGTTGAAAATTTTATGAACGTGTACCTCAAAAACGTGACGTGATAGAAACATTTTGTGTGCAGCTCCTATCTTCTATTAGTGCTTAGCAAACTATCAAAGCTACCAGTTCTTTGGGTACAAAATTCGTGTCATGCAGGGTTATTTAACACCTGCAACAAAAGAATATTCTTTTACAAAGTTTTTTGAGTTGCTCTTCAAGACACTGCAAACCGCAGATCTCTAGTGCTAATAGTTTCCTTACAATTAATATTTGAAAGGAGTGAGACTTCATGTGGACAACCTGTACACCATAATGGTTTTTTTTAACGTTTTTATTGCATAATAAACATATATACCGAAAATTACGGCATGTAAAATTTCCTTTCTAGTAACAGGAGGAGTTCATGAAATGTTTTTCAGTGAAGATGAACAGATTTTATTAATGAAGTTATCTAAGAATGGTATGCTGCACAGAGGGGTCTCCCTTCACTCTTTAGATCAAGTTAAAACA
>JAHWFO010023340.1:499900-556420 GCA_023313115.1 Rhysida immarginata
TCATTAAAAGAATTTCAGTGAAAATGATGGTGGTGCTAATTTTTTGTTACTGACTGTAGCATAACTGATTTTTTAGGAGAGAATTCTAAGCAGTTCTTTATGTCACAAACTAAAAGGAACTTTTAAATGATTTGTGCCATTCTAACTGCTGTTAGATTGGTTACTGAATAACAAACCGCAATGTCATCTGCATAAATGTTGATACTAATTTGACTAAGGATGGCATCCTTGAGATAAAAATATTAGATAGGGTCAGATCAAAGACCTTTGTGACATTCCATGCAAGGTGCGGAAGTGGTGTGTTAAATTTTTGTTTAATATTAAGTGGTCTTCATATAACGTTAAAATGCACTTTGTGCGAGGGGATGTTCCTTAATTGATCTGTGCTGCAGCGCTGATTGCGTTGCAACAGAGAGCACAATTGTTGGGAGCTGGCATTGTTTCTTCGGACAAGATTTCCGAGAAAATGATTCTGGATCCCAAAACATTATTACGTCAACGTTCTCAAATGAGATGTATGAAATTGATTATCTTAGAAAAGAAAATTTTAGAGAGAGAGAGATGTTCATGCTGGCTGGTTTACGCCGAAAACGTGCGCTTAATTGGATAAAACATGATGGTGGCCAAGCAGAAATGGAACAGCACAAGCCCTCATTTATAATTCCCAGAGTTTCACATTTTGGAGGTAACTAATTGTGGCACAGAGAAGCCCAACGACAACTTTCTCAATTGACGTCTGCTATTCCAGTGAGTACTTTTTTTCGTTTATGTGTTCTTTGCGTGGAACTTGGGCCTTAGTGCAGTCTGCATCAAGACATATGCAGCGCCAAAATGCCCATAACCCCTGCGGAGCTTTGACCAGACAGCGGCTTGTATAGCCATATATATACCCTGTATGAATGCCCGTGTAGACTGACTCCTCTAAAGAACACTTGCGTGCGTTCGCCCTAGTGAGGGCAAAAACCCAATGTAACCAAGTGAACTCATAAATGTAGTAGTAGTTACTTAGAATGCTTTATTTCCTTGCTAGTTGCAAGCAATATTTGCTGGTGCATCTCCCTAAGCAATGGTAGAGTGCAAACTTATTGTGAAGTGGAGCAGATTGTACCCATACCAAACGGTGAGCAGGGTGCTCAGTAACGAGCACGATACAGCGGATGGGGCTCACAAAATCCTGAAAAGCACGTCACATCGTGGGACGTGCCTAAAAGGCAGGTTTGAAACGCCACCGCTGGTGACTGGTAGACAGAGACATGTAACCTGAACATCTAATTAACTGTATGGTGGTGGCACCACATTGTTAGTGTTACCATGCCCCCCCACCTTCAAAGTTTGCCCTGGTGCAATAACCAAAGGGGGCACACGACGTTGACGGAGACGTTACTTGGGAGGATTTGAGTGCTGCTAACACCCCATGCAGAAGGGTCGTTCATACGCAATGGTGGGTGCTTGGAGCCACCCTCACAGATTGGGACAATTTGTTAAGCGGATGATCTGTAGGGGCCTAAGGTCATACCCCAGGTAGAGAATTATGTTTAGTGCTGATTATACTGTTCTGACCTGTATAGCGTTTATCTTTGAACTATACTAATGAATGATTACACAGGTTTTGATAACATGTTCTAGCCATTGGGGCCAATGAGTTTAGTTTTACATTTATGTATAATTTTGGTTGTAGTCTGTAAATTAGTTTTGAATAATTAAAGGTAGTGGAATCACATTCCCATGTCCGTGTGGCATTTATTGATCCCAGACCAAGCTCAGAACTCTTGACGTACAGTTCTGACAAAATAGGCTGCCGCATTTGCTTGACCGTTAGTGGTCAGCACAGGGACACGTGACACCTTCAATTATAGAGCTGTTGCAATCTGCTTAAAAAACTGTAATATGAATCTTTTTCTGTGCATGTTGTGTTGAATTATTTTCGTTTAGATGGTGCTTCAGAAAAAACAGTTTCTGCTCATGTTGATTCAACAAGTGAAAACTTGTTTTTGAATTTTTGCGATACTATTGCTAATCTTCGTTATGGTACATATAGATATGCATATTGATCTCAATTTAATATTTTTAATTTTGTACTCCTTTAAAGTGTATTGAAAACAGATGCTACCTATTCTCGTTAAGCGCATACTTAGTAATAAGTGAAAACTTTGTGCTGGTTTTAATGTTGTCAAATTATCTTTATTTACTGTTACATATAGGGACTGAGTGCAAAAGTGGTAGCACCAGTAAAGTAAGCACTATATTGTCAAAATTCGTCATTAATGGCTGGAGTTGTAGCAGACAACTGTGCTTAGCAAAAGTTAAACACGCGTGAATTTTTCTTATTCGTCTGTTTTTCTTTTGAATGAAGAAAAAAAAGGTATAAAAAAAATGTAAAGAGATTTCAAATTTTTATTACACTGTTAGAATTTCATGTCCAATTTCACTACTTGTTTTTTTGTTTGTTTGTTTGTTTTTTAGAGAAAGAATAGAAGAAATGTTTAAGCTTGTAGATTTCAATACTCAACAGCAACATCCATTGAGCCCAACCACATTTCCGGCACCGCCATTTCCTTCTGTATATAGTGTAGTGTTGTTCACAAATGAAAAATGCTGTTAGGGATTGTTCACAAAGAATTCGCTAACATTAACCAAACCCCTCTCCCTTCCCCAAATGAACATATGTAAAACAGTAATCCCTCTTAACCATGGTCTCACCATCTGTGGTTTAGCTTATCAGTCTCAAATTTTTTGCATATAAATTTTACGTGATAGGAAATTCGGATATCTGCGATTTATCCTGATCTATTTTTATCATGGTTCCCCTTTAAACTTCCTGTCTTTTAGAGAATTCTCCATTCTTCACATGGGAAAATGCATTCAATGCAAGTAAACAGTATCAATGGTATTTTACAAACCTTCTGTTTGCAAAAATGCAGCATTAGGACAGCTTACCACGGTTTCGAAAAGGAAAAATAGTGTCAATCCACTTCATGCAAAATGAACAAGTAAGTTTTGTCAATTGAAAATGAGTTGAAAGTTCTGGAAATGTTGACCGAGGGAAAGGGCAATATTTTGATGTAGGACGAATATTTGGAATAAATGAATCCACTGTTTGCACAATAAATAAAAACGAACAGCCATAATGATAAATAAGAATAACAATTGCCACTTGACACCCTCTAATCCCAGTTTTATAAGTATAAGCTTTGGTCCCATTATCAGCCAATTCAATTTTCGTGGGGGTTTTTGGTAACCAAATCCTTACAGATAACGAGAGATTACTGTATATTCAAATACCCCCCTTTAAAAGAGGAAGTCTTTTCACATTAAAAAAGCCACAACCATGGCTTGGGAATTGTGCCGGCATAAGCAGAGGCAATTTTGTTTAGGAATTCTGCTGGCCACGTGGGACGAGCCGACTCGGCTCGTGTCCACTGGCCCCACCCACGCGTAACGGAGTACAGGGATTGTTGGACGTGCTGATCGGAGGGTAAGAATCAAATGTCAGACCAGTGTTAAGGTGAATGATACAAGTTTAATAATTTTAAAACAACTAGTACACATAGAACAGTACCAGGTGATCCAAAAGTGTGTTTCATTTTTTCATGAAACTAATAACTGCTTTCATGACATTATGGTACACATGTGCCGTCGAGCAGCAATTTGTGTTGCCAGAGAAGGCAAAGACATTGAATCCATAACCGGTGTATCATAAAACACAAACTGTTATCGAAGAATACAAAGTTTCATGAAAAAGTGTAAAAAAAACGTAACGCTTTTGGATCACCCGGTATAATCAAATACAATTAGGAGGGCTCTCAATGAGTAAAAATAAGCAAGAACATTAATAATTAATATGAAAAATAATATACATGTAAATACCGGAATTACTGCAGCAGAGGTGATTATGCCAGACCTATGGTGCTAATGTAAAATACCATGCTTAATGACTGTATGCGCTTTGTATCGCAATGCAATCCCCGTTTTTAACCTTATATTACAGGGTGCTCAAAACTTGCGTGCCCCCAACGAGCTTCTTTCCAGCCTATCATGTCTACGAAATTCAGATTCCTAGAATCACTAGAACTATCGTGTCCTAATGCACGTAACTAGCCTGTCGCATTCCGCAATCATACCACAGGAAGGGGCTATTCAACAGTGCCTTCAGGAGGTGAGCTTCAATCGCTGTGGAGCATGACTGAACCCCTTTGGTCACAACAACAGCCTTATCAGCCCTAACAGCAACGCTTGGTGTGTGTTGCATGTCCCTTTTATAACCACAGGGAGGAGCACATTAACCCCAGCAACACCTGCGACTTTACACCCAAGACGCTAGACGAACACCCTCAGGTCGGACAAACCATAGTAGATCTACAAAACTTAACGGACTCTGACGGGTCGCCAACGGGTTGCTAGACTGCCCCCAATACGCGACCCCTGCATGTGTTGCTACTGCCCACCCCTTCAGCATAAACTGTCTTCCATTCCCTTATTGCTTGAGAATGACCGTGAATGCTCAGCTTCACAATTCATGAGGCCACATAGGCTCATATCGCATATATATTCTACAGCGAGGCTTCTGTAAATGAAATGGCACCACTGTGAAAGTTATGATGATTCAATGGCTTCTGAGCAAAGGTTACAAACTAGACCAATATGCACTAACAAAACTCAGGCACATACCAGGCATCATCACTCAGTAGGCACTTTTCCTTTCTAGTGGGGCATTACCAAGCTAAACTGACACTGAGGAGTTACTGGAACTCACATTGGCTCCAAACGCAACCGAGACAATGAGGTGATGTAATTTACAACTGTTCTTCAGCTGGGTTAGTGGGACAAGAAAAGGGAAACGTTTATCCTTTATCCTTGGTTGCGTAGGACAAAATCAGACGGGTCGCATATACCCAATAAATTATTCCTTCTTATCTTGCGTGCCAACATATGAACCAAAAACAATTTTGCAATTAAACATCGATACTTTGCCGGGCTTTGGAACTTGTACTTAGATAAAGTTATATACAATTGGCAAAACTATACAGAAAGCTCCACGCATTCGTTGCCAAAAATAAATTAACGTTCTGCATACCAATCGATGTTTTTTTTTTTAAACAGCATGGAGAACAATATAATCAAAATACGAGGGCAGCCCAGTAAGTAATGAACCACAATTTTTTTCTTCAACAATTATTTATTGAAAACGATGAAATTATACACACGAAAGAATGACGTTTCTTCTACACTCCCTATTTTTCCACATAATCTCCATCCCATTCTATGGCCTTCCTCCAGCGAGACACAAGGGTGTGTATGCCCTTCGGTACCAGTCCTTGTTCTGTTCATGCAGCCATGTCTTCACTGTGCGAATCACCTCTTCGTCATCCTCAAAATGTCTTCCATGAATGGCATTCTTCAATGGCCCAAACAAGTGAAAGTCTGAGGGCACTAGGTCAGGGCTGTAGAGTGGATGGGGTAACACTGTCCAACCCTGTTTCGCGATGTGTTCCAATGTCCTCAAATTGGTGTGAGGACGAGTGTTATAGTGTTAAAGCAAACAATCAGCTGGGTTGTTATGGCGTCCAAGTCGCTGGAAGCGCTTCTTGAGTTTGGTTAATGTGTTCACATATGCCTCAGAATTAATGGTGCTGCCTCTCGGCATCACATCAATGAGTAAGACACCATCACAGTCCCAAAACGCAGTGATCATGAACCTTTCCAGCAAAAGCAGTTGCTTTGAATTTTTTCTTCTGTAGAGAGTGCAGATGACGCCATTTCATCGATTGTCATTTTGTTTCGAGCTCAAAATGGTGCACCAAGGTTTCATCAACTGTCACAATCCGGGACAAGAAGGCTTCCCCCTCAGTCTCAAAATGTTGCAGCAACTCAGAAGAAATATTTTTTCTTAGAGCTTTGTGTTCCTCCATAAGACAACGTGGAACTCATCGTGAACATGTTTTTGTGTAATCAAGAGCATGGATGATTTCACCCACACTTTCCTTTGCTGATTGACAGCTCCAGCACCAACTGCTGAGTCGTTCTGCATCGGTCCTGACAAAGAAGCGCATCAGCACACTGCTTCTTGTCAGGTGTGACAGCCAAGGATGGCCGCCCTGAACGCAGCAAATCTTGGAGCTCCGCCGAACCGCTTTCTGATGGCCTCACCCTCTGTGCCCAGCGACTAACCGTACTTCTGCCGAATGCTGATGTTCCATAAACTGCACAGAGTAGTAATTCGTTTTTTGACATGTGAAAGCAGGGGGGGAAGTACACATTATTAAACATTTATTTATTATGAATGTTTGTTTATTGTAAGAATTTTTTCAGTCATGCTACTAAATTTTTGTCGCATATAAATTTGATGACATTTGTACACGAGGGTTTTGTAATTCATTAACAAATAAATGTTTTGTTAACTTTATGTTACTAATTTATGAAAAAGTGGTTTTTGACAAAGATTTTGCATCATTCAGCCAATTGATTTTATGAAAAATCACCAAAAAATATTGCTTCTAAACTTTTGGCATGGAGTGTATATAAGCTTTTATTATTTTTCCCTACCCTTCAACCTTACCTCCTATAACAGCCTACCTCACTCATCAATAACCCAATGCCTTCTCTAATTCCCCCAATCACAACCTCAGATTTAAACAATCTCATGGTAAACCTTTACAATTCAACCCCTCTCCCATTATTTATCTTCAGTCTAAACATACGCAGTGTTCCTGCTAACTCTGCTACTCTCTTTGCCATATTATCCCTCTTCCAATATCCACCCCATCTTATAGCACTAACTGAGACATTGTCCAAATCGCCACTTGGCATCCTGCCTCTGTCCGATTACTCTTTTGAAGCTTTACACCGCCCCTCTAAAAGAGGTGGATGTCTAGTCACCTATATCCGGAATTCTTTACATTACAATACCATTCCTTCTTACTCTACATGCACTCCTGATTTTGAAATCTTAACTCTCTTAATCAATAACAAATTCTTTTTCATTTCTCTTTTTCGCCTTCCTTCAAGATCCTTTCCTCTCCTCTTTTCTCACTTCTCATCTATGCTCTTAGATATAAGCTCCTCTAATAAAAAAATTATAATCTCAGGAGATTTCAACCTTGACTTTTCTAAAACTTCTCAAAATACAAGTTCCTATCTGACCTAATATCCTGGATTGGGCTCTCGCCCTTAATTTCCTCCCCGAACCATTTCTCAAATTCTTTTGTGATGTTGCTCCTACTATGCAACAATGTGTTATGTTATGGGGTCTCACAGTTAATGATATCTCTTAAACACATCTCGCAATAGCAGAGAACAATCATTAATTTCTTAAACTAACCAGCAGTTATATTTCACTTATGCAACAGACGTTAGTCTAATTCCACTTAATAGTGTTAAATGTATAAACATCTTATGTCTAAATTCCCTTCCCTGAGGCTAAGTTGCCCAGGTAAAAGATCTACTTTTCTCTCTTTCTCAGAGTTAAATTTATTTTTTTATTGTGTGTTGTGCCCGCAATAACTTTTTCTTCTTAACTTTAAATAATGGTCATTATCAATTATATAACTGCCTTAAAATCAATATTCCCCTATGATCAGTTCTAAGAGTGAGAATTCAAGATTCAAATACTGAGATTAATTATGAAAGTGAAATGAATAATCCATTATGAAAATATAAATGTATTATTTAATTTACTTAAAAATTCAAATTGGCAAATTCAGAATGATAATCTAAAATGGATGAGAGTAACAGGAAAGTAACTACTAATGTTACTGAAATTCAAGTAATCAAAACCTTATGATAATAATCTATGCTTAGTGAGAAACTTTCCCCAGATCAATAATTACGCGTGCAAATATTATTACTCAATTAAAGTCTTACACTCTCTCTCTCTCCCTTTTAAAGATCGAAGTGAGCTCAGTTAAGTTTTAAATATGAAATGTATATTCACTTGTCACTTATCTGTATTGTATGTTCACTGTCATGCACCAGGACAATGTGCTGAAAAATCTGATGAACGTCTTCACCTATGATGATAATCGTTGGGACCCATTCCATGAATCGTTGCATTTGCTCCCTTGATGTGACGTTGCTCTTGTCATCATCAAAGGCGCCGATTCCGCTTGTTCCTTCCCCGTAGAGCTTGGCCGATGCTGATCCTCCACCCCACGGCTGCTGCCACCGTTACCTCGTGGATTCACAACTCGCTTTTCCTTTCTTCGATTATTCACTCGCAAGTGACCTGGTTGATCCTTGTGTCATGACACATATATCTGTCACCTGGTTGAAACGCCTTCAGTTAGATCTGATTATGTTTCTATGAACCTGGTTGACCTGCCTTTATTGGGCTTTGATGTCACTAAAGCTCATGCACTTTAGTTTCGATTCCGCCATCCGTGGCACTGGTTTCACCGTGAGTGTCCTTCAGTGAACCTTTCATGGCAAAGTATTTTATCTTCACAATTGCTCGTCTGAGAGGACTGATGTTTCAATCATGTAATTATGTGTTGAACACATCATTGAGAAGACAACATTTTACATGCAAAACGAAATGACAGTACTCAGTTATTTGAGACCTCCCACCTTCGAGTGCACACGTGCAAGAGAGATGAGAAGAAACACATCGAGAGAGTGATTGGAACACCCAGACAGAGAGAGAATGGGGAGAGCCTTTTCCCCTTTTATAAACAATGCTCGCTGTGCGGGAAAGCCTTAAACCGACCAATCATTGCTCTCGACTGCACCAAAGACAAAAAAAGATTCGTTCATGAGAAACTTTCGTTTTGGAAAACAAAGAAAGCAATGCTTTATAAAAATTCGTTGTTGCTTAGCAACACGCTTTTTGAACTTTCGTTTCTCTCCTTTTTTGCACACGATACAAGTGACGCTCTGACACTTGGCGGGTCGGAACAATGAGAGATAGGCCTAATTATTTTTATTAGACAAAATACATTAAAATGTAAACAAGAGAAAAAACGCATAAAAAGATTGAATACAAGATAAATACAAAAGGAATGAAATTGATAGGAACTGATCATAAAGTCAGGTTAAAAACGAATTCAAATGAATGAATTTGCATTTGAAATCGTGTGACATAACAGATATGTCACACTTTTAAATCCTTTTCTGTTGTCGACCAATACTTCTCATCACCTCTAGACAACATCAGTAGTGGCTCAATCGATTGCCACATTTCAGACCACCTTTCAATCTTTACTTTTCAAGCTTTCTCCAGTCCCTCCTTCTCAACTTCCTTCTCTCAAAACTCCCTGATCATCATTCCCAAAAGATGCCATATATTTAAATCCTTCCTCGAACAAACCGACTGGCCATCTATTTTAAACCACAATACGGATATTAATATATTATTTGATTCCTTTTTAGCTCACGTTAATCTTGGTATAAACAGATATATCCCCCTACATCCTCCCACCTCTAAACTCAAAACCAAGATTTCTAAGCCATGGGTTAGCAGTTCCATTCTCTCTCTAGTTAATCACAAAAATTCATTATATCGTAAATTTAGACATTCCCCGAACTCTAGATCCAATCATGCTTTTAGAAATTTTTCCAACTACGTTTGCAAAAAAATCTATGAAGCGAAGAAGACCTACTTTTACCAGCTCTTCAATAGGATTACCAACAACAAATCCAAATGGAGATCGATACATAAGCTCCTTTATGGAAATTCTCCCCTTATACTACCTTTCCCAGACTCAAACTCCATAAATCCTCCTCTGCTTAAAACTTTCCTAGAAACCTTGTTACCTAAAACACCTTCTACTTCGCCCCCGCCTCAATTACAAGACAATTAAGCCTCCAAACCACAGTGCTTTTTTTGTCACCCCCCCCCCCCCCCACAGTACAAGAAGAAGTTGCTTCAATTATAAATTCTTTTAATCCATCCTATCACCCTGATTCCCTAGGCCTTTGCTCTGTAGTCCTAATCTCGGGCTTGCACCACCCCTCTCCTTACTTTTCAACATTTCTATATCTCAAGGCATATATCCAGATTCGCTAAAGTTCTGCCATTTCATAAAAAAGGCAAATACACAGACTTCACCAACTATTGACCAATTTCCATTTTGCCCTGGTATGCCAAAATTTTTGAAAAACTCTTCAACTCCAAATTATCCTCTTACATATATACTAATAATCTGCTCTCTCCCTCACAACACGGCTTTACTCCCAAATGGAACACTACAACAGCTTGTTATGAACTCATGGAATACATAATCACCAACATGACAAATAGCAAAATCGTCGTGGGGCTGTTCCTTGATTTCTCGAAAGCTTTTGATTCTATCCCCCATAATCTCCTCCTATTTAAACTTACTCATTTTTTCAACATTCGTGTACCATTCCAATGGATTGCAAGTTTTTTTTTAAAAGACAGGCAATACTTACTCACTCTATCCAATATCTTTTCCTCCATTTTAACTCGAAATACCAGTGTCCCTCAAGGTTCAGTCTTATCACCACTGCTCTTTAACATGTTCATAAATGATTTACCTTTAGCTCTATCTCCTCTCACTACTATCTTATACGCCGATGACACCACTCTATTATTTGCTAACTCATCTCTATCACTAATCCAACACACAATTAACCATAAACTCAACAACCTATCAAACAGGAACAAATTAAATAGCTTACATTTAAATATCGAGAAATCTACCTACATCATTTTTCTTCAACGTAACAAAAAATTAGATCTCCTGAACTTCTCTCTAATTTACAATGATCTGACCCTTAAACCTTCTAAAAATGTTAAATTTCTAGGCATCAATCTCTCACATAACCTTTCATGGGATTTCCATATAAATAAATATCCTCTCATCCTCATTAAATAACGTTTATAGTTCATCCAACAAGAGAAAAACAGGGTGTGTCACAGGAAGTTTCAGATTAGCCAATCAGAGAAAGGGGGCCTCATGCGCTTAATCACTTCTGTCTCATGTCTCATTGAAGAAGCGCTTTATAATATTACAGCAGAAGCTTTAATATTATTCAGTTGCTTTGCTTTAATTATAATTAAAAATGTTGTACCCTTCATAAAATTATCTTTTAACTCAATTTTATATATATCGTTGTTCGAGATTCCCTGGGCCTTTTCTTTCCAGGAGTCGAAAAGCGAGGAGAGGGGGGTGGTAGCTTCGCATGAAGACGCTTCGTTTCCTTCTTGAACAATTGTTCGAACGCAAGAAAAAGAAACTTGCGTTACCTTGGAAGTTTCTTCTATCAAAGCAGATGAGCTTTTAAAACACTATTTTCCTTTAAAGTAGCAAAATACGTTCCACACAAATCTCCCTAGCCTGGCTGGGAATAGTTTTTCCTTGTTTGGCTGAAGAGTTGTTGCACGGGCGTCGCCATTACAAATTGACTTGTGCAGCCGCTGAAGGAGAGATCCCACAAAGCATTGCGGATGAGTGAGTAGTCGATATCAGACCGGAAACACACCCTGTTTTTCTCTTGTTGGACGAAGTATAGGCATGTTTTCCCGCCTCCACTTCTACCCCAAAAAAAAAGATCTTACTTCTCCTATATTACACACTAATACAATCTTCACTTATATATGGAATACAATTCTGGGGTTATACCACCAAATCAAATCTATTATGATTACATCGCTTACAAAAATGCCTCATAAGAATCTACCTAAACTTACATAAATCCGACCATGTCTCCCATCTAATTCCTTCTGTAGGAATATTACTCATTTCCCATTTATACTCATTTCACTTAGCTCTCTTCATATATAAAGTCTTGAATAATAAGTTTTCAGTAATCCTCCCTCCTAACTTTTATAATTCTTCACCTCTCCACTCATATAACTTATGTAACAAAGATTCCCTACCCAATTTAGCAATTAAATACACTTATCAACATAACAGTGTCTCCATCTCTGGATACAAGCTATGGGAAACTTTTTCCCCAAATTACGCACCACCACTTTTCCATATCTACCTTTAAATCCAAACTGAAGACTCTTCTTACTAAATCCACCTATTAATATCCCACCAATTTTGCAATTGTTCTCAATTTAATAACTATATATTAGATTGCTTCCACCCAGGGACCTAACTTGTCGGCCAATGGCCACGCCAGACCTGGGTGGATATCTTCTGTATTTCCTTCCTTCAAATAAATAAATAAATAAATAAATAAATAAATTTCTGGTGGGAGAAAAGGAAGCCCAAGGAGAGTGTGGGTTAGCTACAATAGACAACACAGGCAGGGAAGAAGAGTGAACATGTGTGGTATGAAGCAAACTGTTGTGTTTGTCAGCTACTATTGAATGGACTTCGAGCTGTTTTGGTTGCAGACGGAGACATTAAAGAATACCTATGTTTCCCATTTGTGAGCCATTTCATCTGAAGGAGATTTTCGAGTGGAAGACACGTGGGGAATTCAGCACAGTAAGTGCGTGTGAGTGAGCTGGCGCCGACGGGTAAGGGCTATCGACGGAGCTAAGAACAAGGCTCATGAAGCGGCAAGGAGTCCCACAAGCGACACGTCCATTTAACGTCAGCAGAGGAGGAGGACAGCTAGTGTAGCTGGAAAAAAGTGGTTACCGTGGACAACATATAATCTATCTCGTCTTTTGGTGACACAAAACTCTAGTGATACACAACGAGTGCCTCCGAATCCTCCGGACATTGAGGACGATAAGCACCACCCAAAAAAAGTTAGCGTGCTCCAAGTGTGTTCTTCTAAAGTTGAAGGCAAGATAAATACTCTTATTTTAATATTTTGGGCCCTCACGAAAATAAAACTTTTGGTATAAAATTGCAACAAAACACAGAGTTAATGTAATGACTTTTTAGGAACAAAATTAAGACTCTCCGCAGCTAAATTAAGTTGTTGTATTGGGCACTCATAAATTACACTGGCCAACAAAATTTAAGATTTTTCTTGTGACAAAACGTAAGTGGGTGATTTTTGGTAGTATTTTTTCTGCTGATTAAGAATATAATTTTTAAATTTCTCTAGCACGCACAGCTTTCTAGTTTTACAATGAAACATTTTAAATCATTCAGTGTTTGGCACCTGGTAAATTTCCTTGCGGCTCCAAAATATGGATACTTTAACAATGTAGCCGCTTCTCTTCACTCCCATTACTTTAACATAGAAGTCTCAAAGTGCATAACTTGGAAACCTGACATGATAGAAAAAATCTAAAAGCAGATTCAGATTCTACATACAAATTACTACTAAGAACACTAAGTGTGGTCTTAATCACAAAATGCGTGTTGATTAGTGTTATCAGTTATTAATTGTTAAGATATTAAGGTATTTTTTTTTTTTTACTAATATTACACTAACGCATTCCTGTTTTATCTATAATAATACATTGAATAAATATTGTTTTCATTCCATCTTTCAATCCAAAATTCATTGAATTTATTCATAGCATTTAAGGGGAAGATATTAATAAGGGAAGATACGTTCGGATATTTTAATTGCACTAGTTGCTTATTTTGTTACACAATTAGGTATACCATCAGTAAGTGAGCCAAGGGAGATTATTATGTAATTAATTGGGGTGTACTTTTATTGGTAAGATAGGGTTAATTGGGGTATTTTGTTGTACTTCATACTGATAGCTCAGGATAAGTAAGGATAAATCATACAGGTGTGCATGAATTGGGCGACACCTGATGGTAGGGAAAAGAGCTATCACAAATCAAAAGTTTCAATTTATTTCAAATAAAAATTTTAAAAAATTATTATAAAAATCAATAATATGCTGGTAATTAAACTTTCTTCCGCCAAACCATTTAACTTTATATAAAAACAGATTTGTTTTTGTTATTACACAATATATATTTATCATTTAAAATTATTACAATTATTATTATTTTGCATTTCAAAATGTTAAATGAAACAAAAGAAAAGCAATTATTCCATTTAAAATAAATTATTTTTTTGGGGTGCCATTTTCTCCTATTTTTCTACTTGTACTCTTTTTACCCAAAACATTTTTATCTATGCCATTATTACCTAAATTCATTAAGTAGTGAAGGGGAGGACATATCAACAACAACCACCTTAAGCTACCAACAAATTATGTGAGAGAGGAATGGGAATTTTTCCAAGTGCAATGACCTTTGAAAAGACCTTGAGTTATCCCCCCCCCCCCACTTTTTTTTTTTAATCCTATGAGCTGCTTTGACTACAATTTATTTACTATCCCAATGGACTTGCCCTTTTTTTTTATTTTTTTAAATTTTCATTTGATACAAAAGTAACTGATTATTATTGGTAAACTATTTTCTAGTTCAATGGACTCTAAAGGACAGGAATTCAAGGATGAAATATTCTTGTGGTAGAATTTCATAAATAGACAGAAACTGAAACAATTCAATTCTCCAACTACTGAATAATGCAGTATATAATTTTGTGTATTTCATAAATATTAATGAATAAAAAGATTCAGTGTGTGACAAGTTTAACCCAACTAAATCTTTTGGAATTATCATTTTCTCATTTATTTTTCTGTTGCAAATTAATAAATGATAAACAGAGAGAAAGTTAAATCAGTATTTCTCAACAGCATATTGTCCATAAAACCCTCTCCATAAGAAATTTTGCTTTAAAATTATATCCTTTATCTGTGTCCCCCTTATAGTATTCTCTACAGCTTCGGTGACCCCCTCACTATGGCTCTGCCCTACATGCAGGAAGCAGAGGAAATTTTCAAAACATTCATATAACTTTAGAACAAAAGGTGCAGGAGTCATAAAAGTCAGGTCTATTTATAGGAAAAGGGTCATTCGCAAAATACGTTCGCTAAAATGACAATTTTAAAAGGAGGAAATCTTTCTCATTAAAAAGGAACCATAATCACGGGCATAAGCAGAGACATTTTTTTAGTGGCCAATTTATTATGACTACCTCCTCGGTATTTTCTTGAGGCCACCTTTTGCTCTTAAAACTGTGTTGATTCTTCTTGGTTTAGCTGTGGTTACAAGTGGTTTGTGGAATTTGACACCAAACTTGATGAATAGCATTTTTGAGTTGTAGAAATTTCATGGTTGTAAATCTAGATGTCTGGTGGCTTTTTCAACTTCATCCCACAAATGCTCAATGGGATTGAAATCTGGAGATTGTAGGGAGTTGGGCACCTAAGCAAAGTAAACTCTCCTTCCTGTTCCTGAAACCAATCTGTACAATATGAGCACTATGGTAGGACGCATTATCTTGCTGAAAGTAGTCATCTCCATTGGGATAAACTATCAACATGACAGGCTGAACTTGGTCAGCAACGATGTTTAGTTATGTTGTGCGATTCAGACGTTGATCAACACGAATTAAAAGGCACAGGAAAACACCCCAAACCATAATGCTGCCGCCACCAGCATGAAGGGTTGTAGTGATGATTTAGGGGTTCATGCATTAAAAATTTTGAAAAATGTGCACTTTACATAAAGATTTGTCGTTTATTAAGACGTTTATATTCATGTGTCCTCCAAAATCTCATGAAATTACCGTAGACCCATTGATAAGTCGAGTCTGCTTTTTAGAGAAGTTATTATATAAAGAGTAATAAACAAAACTGTGGATACTTGCATACAGAGGGGAGACAATGGATACCACTATTTCCACAATACTTATTTTATTCATCATAGATGCACATTTCAGCTACCAAGTAGCCATCTTCAGTATGAATCAAGTAAAAATTGAATTGGGGAATTATTGTTATTATAAATATTGTATTTATTTAAAAACAACATATTTATTGTTATTATAAATACTTCCCCAATTTTATTGTTACTTGATTCATATAGAAGATGGCTACCTGATAGCCGAAATGTGCATTTATGATGAATAAAATAAGTATTGTGGAAATAGTGGTATCCATCGTCTCCCCTCTGTCTACTTTTTAGGATGAATTTTAAGATTTAAATTGCTTGATTTATACAAGAATACATATGTTATGTAAAGCAGTAAAATTTTGTTGCAGATCCTCTAGACAAGATCTACATTACAAGAAATTTTGGGCCAAATTCTCCAGAGGGTTCGTGGGGATAGTGGTAACGTAGTATTTAGAACTATTAACGTTTTCAAAAGGCAACATATGGCATGTGATATATTATTCAACCAGAAATGATGAGAAACAAAATAAGGTAGAATTCTTTTCCATTTTGGAAAAGTTACATTCAAGAAAATCAATTTTTGATTTTAAAAAAATGAGAGTTAAAAGGTGAGGAAAAAGGGGTATAAAATAGGTGAACATTTTATATTCTTATACCCTCCTAGGGAGAGGGGGGTTATTAATTTCTTGTTAATTTGTAATTTTGTGTTGTGATTTTTATTGTTTCATTCACTGTACCCTGAAGCTGTATATAAAGATCTGAAAACTTGAACTATAGCTGATGAACAAAGCTGATTATATTCCACCATAGGTTGGGCTTTTTATTACTTCACAGCCTGAATTAATCATTTACATGGAAGTCAACTGTAAAGTACATTTGAACATCTATTGAGAGACAAGATTGAAACTTCCAATTTTATTCCTAAAGGGTTGTTTTGTCAAGCCACCGAAAAAATTTTGTAGATAATGAAGCAACCAACTACTATATATTGAACCAAGTCTATTCAGTATTTTATGAACTGCACAAATTACAAAAGTGCAAATTATATACAGAATTTTAAAATTTATATATATTTATGTTAAAATACGAGGCATGTTTTTTAAGTAAGTACCGTTTTGCGATTCCGCCGCCGCAGCGCTACGGTCGGCGTTCCGCGCATGCGCGCTGGTTAACTACATCTCTTGTCTACGCACTGACGCCATTACAGTCTGATTCTTCATTGTATACGTTGTTTACTGAGTGTTTAAGATGCCTCCGACAATCGTGAGTCCCGCCGATTGTGAAGTACGGGCTGTTATACGATTTCTTAGTGCTAAAGGCGTAAAACCGATCGATTCATCGTGAGATCTGTGAAGTGTACGGACAAAACATTATGAGTGATGGAATGATAAGGAAATGGGTGAGAGCATTTAAAGATGGCCGCACAAATGTGCATGATGAAGAACGGAGTGGGCGTCCTTCGGTCGTTAATGAAGATTTGGTGCAGAAAGTGGACGAAAAGGTGAGAGAAAACAGACGCTTTACAATTTCATCATTGTGCGACTGCTTTCCTCAATATTCTCGTAGTGTTTTGTATCGCATTGTGACCGAGAACTTGAATTACCGGAAATTGTGTTCACGTTGGGTTCCAAAAATGTTGACGGATTTGCACAAAACCCAACGTTTAGGCAGTGCATTGACTTTCCTTGAGCGGTACCACAATGAAGGTGAAGATTTTTTAGACCAAATTGTTACTGGTGACGAAACATGGGTGGCCTACGTCACACCAGAATCGAAACAACAATCCATGGAATGGCGACGTTCATCATCACCCAAAAAAGTGAAGTTTAAGCAAACAATTTCTGCCCGGAAAATCATGTGCACAGTTTTTTGGGACAGAAAAGGAGTATTGCTAGTGGAGTTTCTGCCTCGTAATGAGACAATCAATGCAGCGTCTTATTGTGAGACATTGAACAATCTGCGTCGTGCAATCCAGAACAAAAGACGTGGCAAGTTGAGTAAGGGTATCGTTTTGCTGCATGACAATGCCCGTCCACATGTGGCTAATCGGACCAAAGATCTCATCAAATCTTTTAAATGGGAAACTCTAGATCATCCTCCATACAGCCCTGATCTGGCGCCCAGCGACTACCATTTGTTCCTGCACTTGAAGAAACACCTGGGTGGTCAGCGTCTTCAAGACGATAACGAAGTCAAAACATTTGTGATACAGTGGTTAACAAGTCAGGCGGCAGAATTTTATGAGGAGGGTATTCAAAAACTGGTGCCACGTTATGACAAGTGCCTCAATATTCACGGAAATTATGTAGAAAAGTAGATTAAGGTACAGGCTTTCATGTAAAAATAAAATTATTGCGATATCTTTGCACGTCTTTTTTTAATTCCAAAACGGTACTTACTTAAAAAACATGCCTCGTATTATCATATACCATTTAACCGTCTTACGCCACGCCATTTTTTGAAGGAAAGAGTGATTTCGGTTATAACTCCGGAAACTTTTTTTTTTTTTAAATTAACAAAAGATCCTTTTGGTCTGAAAATTTTTGTAATAAATCTGAGATGATTGTTCGTTTATCCAAACGCCTGGTCGTTTTAGATTGCACAGACAACCGATACCCTTGAATTTCTTAAACTACACATGAATGCCCGTCAGTGCTTTAGTGTGATAATGCGCTCGAAATTGCCATTGGATCGTCACAACAGATTCACATTTCACGAATTCCACGATGCAAACTCCTTTTCATCAGTGAATGCTGCCATATTTGTGGCTTACCTTTGTGCCTGCAGGCACGCCAAGCGACCTCTTCAGGAATTCTACAGGCACGCCAAGGGACCTGTTGTAGATACAAACTGGGAGAGATTTGTATCTGTAGATATTAGTCATAGTTTTTGGATATTCCAACAGGCGGAATTATGAATTACCCTGTATTTCTTTTTCTCAGTTTCAGACACTTAAAAATTTCGGTGATAGTTTAACATGCTACTTTAATCAATGTGTTCAGAGTCCGTGCTGATATTTCCAATCATGATTGGAGGAGAGGGGAACTATTTGACCAAGGCTTAGAGACACATACACTGAATGACCAATTTATTAGACACCTGGCTAATAGCGCCTCCTTTAACGGCGAGAAGTGCCTGAATACGTGCTGGTATGGATTCAACAAGGTGTTGAAAACGTTGTGGAGGAATAGCAACCCAGGCTCACACCACAGCGTCCCGTAATTGGTGCAGGTTGGATGATAGTGTGGGAAGGCATCGGATGGCTCTCTCCACTTCATCCCATAAATGCTCGATCGGGTTGAGATCGGGTGACCAAGCTGGCCACTGAAGCTGGTGGAAGTCCGCATCATATTCCTCGAACCAGTCCAAGACCATTCGAGCACGATGACAGGGAGCATTGTCCTGCTGAAACTGTCCGTCACCACCAGGGAACAGTCATCATGAACGGGTGCACCTGATCGGCAGCAATGTTCAAGTAGTGTGTCGCATTCAGGGATGTGTTGATGGATATCAGAGGACCCAGTGTATACCAAGAGAAGACACCCCAGACCAGGACTCCTCCTCCACCCACCTGTACGGTTGTCTGCTGACATGATGAGTCCAAGGCCTCGTGCTGTCTGCACCAGATGTGCAGTCTGCCGTCAGATTATTGAAGTAGGAACCACGATTCATCAGACCAGGTGCCTTCTTCCACTCATCCTGTGTCGATGCCTGTGTGCCCATAGCAGGCGTGGCTTTCCTATTTTGCGGTGACAGCGACGGTACCCGTACTGACCACCTGTTGTTAAACCCAGCTGGGTGCAAGGTGTGCCGCACCGTGTGCTCCGAAATGGGTTGGGATGCACCTTTATTGAACTGCACTGCAATTTATTGGGCTGTTCCCGTCCTGTTGCTGTGGATGATTTGTGGCACTCGCTGTTGGCCTTGTTCATCCATGGCCCTGGTTCATCCAGAGTTGTGTTTGTTGGAGCTTGTTTTTTTGGCATAACTGCCATTCACAGAATACCCTTGACACTGTTGCACGGGAAAACCCAAGGAGGTTCGCGGTTTGCGAAATGCTCAACTGCGCCCGTTGAGCTCCAACGATCATGCCTCGTTCAAAGTCGGCCAAATCCTTGGATTTACCCATATTCAGTCAACTTCTGCTGCTGACTGCAACTTGTGATCCAATGCATCCCTTTTATACACAGCTTTGGCCTGTTCAATTATTTGTGTGACACTGGGAGGCCAATCCATTTTCCGTAAGAGGTGTCTCTATAAATTGGTCGTTAAGTGTATGATGCGAGACATGGACATGCGTTCCAACAATGCGTGTCAGTGAACTGTAGTTGTTCGCATTCTTTGGAAGAGCTTTGTATATTACGTGTTCGTCCCAGAAGGGACGACAGTGAACAAGGAGAGGTACACTCCGATCCTGGCTCACCTTTGTGATGTCTGCCAGAAACGACCAGAACCTCTGGAAAAGCAAGGATTGAGTACCTCAACAGACAATGCCCCCGCACATCAGTCTTTCATGGTGCAGGCTGCACTGACCATGGCACTTTTACTTGTTCTCCCATCTGAAAGACTAACCCAAAGGATGCAGTTTCAAGAGTGCAGGAAGCAGCGAAAGCTGCCCTGAAGACAATCTCCTCCAAAGGCTTCCAGAAAAGTTTTCAGCACCTGAACTCATGTTGGCAGAAGTGCATAGTTGTAAAGGAGAATACTTTGAAGGTGGTTATGTGTAACATGTGATAAGAATACATCATATCCATCAGGATGGCCAGTCTCTGAACTTATTGATCTAAGTAGTATATAACTGGCTTGTAATAGTTTGGAATTTTAAGAAATGCTACTAAAGATTTAAATATCAATACCAAATGTCAAATAACGTGCCACTGAATGGTTATTATGAAAATATGGATCAAATTGCAACGATAAGATTTGGTTAATTGTTAACAGTGAGAAACAATGGAAAATTCCAGACAGGAATTTCATTTCTTAGGTTTAACAACTTTTGCACTTTCCTAAAGCAGCAATTGAAATAGTCTAGTATTGTGTAGCACCACATTTCACAAGACACAGGAAGAATTGAGAAACCATACGAAACACGACCCCTAAGCAAACTCCCAGAGTTCACGAATGTTTCATGGGGGAGGGAGGAGGTCTGAGACTCGAACATCTCTCTCGATAACATCCCAAACCAAGACAGGGAGGTCATGTTCAACCACCCGGATACAATTCGGGAGCAATGGCACAGTGCATTGTCTTGATGCATGAAGAGGTCTCCATCAGGATGTTGAAGACGTGCAAATGATAGCACATGATCGTCAAGGATATCCCGGTAACTTTCACCTGTGAGGGACAATGTCACAAGTACGAGGGGCTTCGTTTCAGTCCCTCCAGAATGTTCACAGACGAAAATGTCACCTCCACCAGCTTGAAGAGTACCCTGCTGGCAATAAGGGTCCCCATTGCTTCATGTGGTTTGCGCCATGCTTGCACCCTACCATCAGAATGTTTCAACATGAATCCTTAGATTGTCAGATCGCTGCTAATGTCATTCCATTTCCGTTGCCAAGGTTGCCAAAAGCGCCACTTTTGCGTAATGCCAGCTGTCTCTAAATTCAATTACTGTTCAGTGTATATACACAGGAATATAGAGGCTTTTCATTGGTTCTTGAAAATCATTTTTAATTCACTGTTTGTATGAGACAAAGAACCATTTTATGTATTTATTAGCTATATTATGAATAAACAATTCAATCAGAAATTTTTAATTTTCCCCGTTTTTCTGATGATATTGTTATTCCAATTGTTAAAAAATTGTTAAAGTACATCACTGAAAATGGCCACTGGGGAAGCCGTGGCCTAGTGTGTTTTCACAGAGCAAGCCAGCAACAATGGGCACAGGTAGTCACTGGATAGGTGACCATTAGTGACACACAATCTTTAGCACTTACCTTTTGACTCAGTTTTCTTGTTTAACTTTAATTTTACCAGATTGGCTCTCTTTGAACGATTATGTATTTAAACAATCCTGCTCTCTCACATTTTTGTATTCTTGTTGAATGATGACCACTTGGTGGTTGAAACGTACATACAACATAGTTGCCAACATTCAAAAGTGAAAAATCTACACATGGGAAGTAAGAAAACCGGAAGTCGCACTTACCACCACGTGGGACAGAAAAATCACTTCTACCATAGTCTACAAGGATTAGAGAAACCCTATCCATTCGCTTTAAATGATGGTCCAATAAATGGTCTCATGCCTATATCCTATAACAGTGGGCTCAACGTCAACCTATAGGCTATCTTTTACGATGAGATTTTAAGTAGATTTTTCTTTTTGGCCATGGCCAAAATATGTGATGTTATCCAAGGTTAATTAATATTAGTTTGCCATGAAAATACTTAACGGATTTTAGAGTAAAGTAATGATTGTACCCTAGGATAAATTTTGCAAAAAAAGACTGAAATAGAAGGTTTGTGTCTGAGGTGTCTGGGAGAATAGAGGTCCAATCAGTTAAAGAGAGAAATGAGTCAAAAATTGCAATTCGATGCAATGTGATCATCCTAAACTGAGAAATGAATCTAGAAGCAGACATATTAGGTAACTTAATGTTAAAAATTAGTAGAGGAAAATGATCTCAAATAGAAACATCAAGTGATTCATTAAATAAAATTGTAGGATCGTTATTGTTTTTTAAGAGGATAAGTCAGATAGTTGCAAAACCGTGGGATTTTTTTGGTGCAATTTTTCATGCAATAAAATGGGCAAATGGATAGACTTTCTCTAATCTTTATAGGTTATGCCTCTAACAACATCACCTCTACCAAGTGAAAAACCGAAATATGAGGAGCCAGAAACTGTGGATGGACATCAAACAACCGAAGACAGAGAAACCACTAATCCACATAACGAATTCATTCTGATGAATATGTATTTCGGCAGCCAAGCTGCCTTCTTCAGCATCCAAGGGAAGCTATGATCAGAGAGATGCTGAAGAAGGCAGCTTGGCTGCCGAAATACGTATTCATCAGAATAAATTCGTTATGTGGATTAGTGGTTTCTCTGTATTCTGTTGTCTACCAAGTGAAGTTGCTTCTACACACAATGTAAAATTTGGCCTTTTTTTTTTTTTTAAGTCCTTAATACAAGGAAATTCTTCCATGTAGCTCTTTCTAAAAACAGCATCATATGGTTTAGACATTCATAATAATGTTTTTTACAATTATTTCTTATACAGCCTTTTTGATACTATTTTTTAAAAAAACAGAACTACGTATAAAGTTTTAGTGCATTTGCTTTATGGAGAACTGTTTTGTTGTAGGCATTGTCATCGTATACAGTAAATTGTGGAAAAGAGTCACAGAATACGAACTTTTCAAGTAATTTATTTATTGAATAAAAAACCAGAAAATTTTCATTTAAATCAGGAGGGCGGGAGATCGTTCTAAAATTCGGGAGCCAAATGATTATTATTATGAGGCAACAAACTATTTTATGTATTTATTTAGGATATTAAGAACGAACAAGTACAGTAACTCAGATACATAAAAGCTCTGATAATATGGAGATCTGATATCAATGGGTTAAAAAACTTGACGATATGTAAAACAGTGTTCATTTAATACATACGTTACAAAAGAATACATATGTATGTATGTGTGTACAGGGTGGTTATAATTAAAGTGACACCATTTAGACCCTTCTAGCGGCTGTTCTGGTAATCAGATTTTGACAAAACTTGAGATATATGTTATACAGACCAGGGGGAAGAGAATTTTGCAATAAAAAAAATTAGTTCACATTTTGACCGCTACATCAAAATATGGCGCTGGTCATGTAAGAAACTATCTGAGAATTTTTACTCGATCAGAGACGTTATGCAAATGAGATGTAAAATTAGAAAAGTTTTAAAACGACAATGAATTTAAATGTAAAGTCATTCTTCATGATAGCTTTAGCTAAAAAGGATCGAGCTTTATTGGTGAAGTTGTTTTACCAGAACTGCAATAATGCTTCTGCTGCACTAAGAGAATATCGACGTTTGAAAAACTTGCGAAATGGACCCATGTCCATGAATGGTTTAAAAAGGATGATTAAGAAATTTAAAGAAACTGGCGAGTTGGGTGTGCTGCTAGGGAGAGGACTGAAACGAATTGCAAATGAGATTGTGGAAGACGTTGCTGCTGCTGCAGTGGAGAGTGCTTCAAGTTCCCAATATTCTTCAGCAAATGCTTGAGCCGTATCACGTGATTTGTCTATTCCATGGTCTACGGTACAAAAAGTTTTGCGTTCCATTTTAAAGTGGTATCCATACAAGATCCAGGTGGTTCAAAAGTTGCTCCATGAAGATCCGGAAAAACGCACTGATTTTGCTTGGCAGTTTCTGGCTAGAATAGCCGTCGATAATGCATGGCCATGGAACATTTTGTGGTCAGATGAAGTGCATTTCACACTAGACGGAGCAGTGAATGCTCAAAACTGTCAAATCTGGGGTACTGGAAAGCCGATGGTTGTGCATGAAAAGCTTTTGCACTCTGATTACGTAACTGTATGGTGCGGATTCACTTCACATTTCATTCTTGGCCCCTTTTTCTTTGAAGAGAACACTCTTCAAATCACTAAAAGATGTTCAATCACTGGTGCTTGTTACTGCGAACTTGTGCAGCAGAAAGTCATTTCTGCTTTACAAGAAAGACAATGTTTAGACACTACTGTCTTTATGCAAGATGGTGCAACACCCCACATTGCACGACAAGTGAAGGAACTGCTTCATGCTCATTTTGGAGATGATCAGGTGATTTCGAGAACTTTTCCAACTGCATGGCCTCCTCGTTCACTGAACTTAAACTCTTGCGACTTCTGGTTGTGGGGATATTTGAAAGATAATGTCTATGGAGGAAGAATACGGACTGTCCCTGAATTGAAAGCAAGCATAACACGCCATATCAGTGCGATTCCTCGGGAAACCCTTCGCTCTACTGTGGAACATGCAATAATGCGCTTTGAACATGTCATTGACACAAATGGAATGCACATTGAACAAATGTTCTGATTTTATAAATTTCCCTGCTTCTAACTTGTTTTTGTTATTATTCATGCACCATATTTTGACGAAGCAGTCAAAATGTGAACTAATTATTTTTTACTGTAAAATCCTCTTCCCCATGGTCTGTATAACATATATCTCAAGTTTCGTAAAAATCTGATTACCAGTACGGCCACTAGAAGAGTCTAAATGGTGTCACTTTAATTATAACTAGCATGCACGTACGTGCATACAGGGTGACAATTATTGAGCTAAATGAAATAAAACATCAAATTTTCAAAAATTTTATTCAAATGTTAAAAGTAACTACAGATATTCGGATTTAGTTTATGACATGTTCGATATGCTTGCCATCAATGTTTATGATGTGGTGCAGACAAAGAGCAAAATTCTGCAAAACTCGCTGAAGTGTCGAGACATTGATGCTTTCGATGACCTCCTGAATGGCTGTTTTGAGATCAGCGATGGTTTCGGGGTTATTTGCGTAACTTTGTCTTTAATATTGCCCCACAAAAATGAGTCTCAAGGGCTGAGATCAGGAGAATATGGCGACCAAGCGATTCCCATTCCAGTGGTCTCTGGGTACCCCAAAGCCAGAATGCATTCTCCTAAGTGCTCTCCCAGGACTTCAAACACTCTAGTGGTCCAATAGTGCCATGCTCCGTCCTGCATGAACCACATCTTTTCGAAATCTGGATCACTCTGTATTATAGGGGTGAGATCATTTTCAATGAAAAATGAAGAACAACAACAATGCGAGTCCACATTCTCAAAAAAATCCCAACATGCCCGCATTCAACTACCAAGTTTTAACTGAATCTCGCCAATTGTTCAAAAGTTATCAATTTTTTTTTATCACATAACTCAATAACTGTCACCCAGTAATTACACTAGTAAGATAAACTAAATTAATTTTTTGCTACAAAAATCTTATCATTTTTTAAGACTGATCGCAGCATCGGCTTGGTTAACCCAGAGCCTTGGATAACCAAGAGTCTGCTGTAATTACAAATCTTTATTTTCCAGCTTTTAAAACGGGTTCATAAGTACTAGTGCTTTATATAAATTTTACATTTTTGATAAGAGTCCTTTCCATTGTATTTGAAGTTAATTGCCAATTTTCAATTGCATGTCTTATTAACTGTACTTTTTCAACAAATTAAATACTGCTGTATTGGTGTCAATTTGTTTTTAATTTCTTTATATTTTTAAAAACTTCTTTATAACATTATCAAATCTGTACCCGATATTATGTTTAATTATTATATTTATTATTTTAATATTAATTTTATGGGAAAATGTATCATAATAGATAATTTCATAATAAAAGAAAATATGAAAACAATAATTTAAATGGCAATTTCGTATTTGCTCATGATTATTTTCTGTTTTCATCGCGCTGTGCAAATGAAACAGATTTTTTATTTTTACGAAAAGAAAATTTGCTTAACCCCATAATCTCTTGCAGCACTCGGCCCTCTTGAAAATTAGTTATTAACATTTTAGAACAGATATTCGGGAAAAAGCTAAGATAAAGAAGAAGATTTTAGAACAGATATTGTATCAACATTTTGCATACGCTTTTGCGGTAGGCAATGATTTCTTTGTTTAATAGGGTTATTGTGCTGTCGGAATGCATTGTACATTCAAGCTGTTCTTTGACAGAGCTAGATTTCGACGTCAATTATGAATCAGCCCATAGCACGAAATGAGATGATGCACAAATAAATGTGCACTCGTTTTGTCACATGAAAATTGCCCATGAAATTCTATATGAAAATCTTGGAAAATACAGTTATGAAAGTGGATAGACGAAACAAAAAATCCATGTTAAACGAAAAATATTTTAAATTTCATATTTATTTTCAGTTTTCATATTTTTTTAATTTTTGTACGGAAAATTGCAAACTGTCTAATGTATTTTCAAAATATCACACTCACCACATTGCCTGAACGGAAACTGGCTTGAAGATGTGCTGTCTTCCACTTGAGCTAACGCTAAAGCCACTAGAAATGTGCAAAAAAAAATTCATTTTAAGCTTCATTTAAAAATTTTAAAAATTAAATCATCTTACAATGAATTATATATATTAAAAAAAAAAATTGAAACAGCAGGAGGTAAATAAGAATATTTTTTTTTATTAGAAAATTTTTGTTCAAAAACTCAAATGCAAGAAAATGTCCAAAGTTCACATCAAAAATTCCTGCATCTTTAAAATTTCTAAAGATCAACTGAAAAAAGAAAAGGAATAAGATAAAATTTATAAATTCAAAAATGTATCAAAAAGCATGAGTAAATGCAATTATATTTGTATATTTAATTATTATTCTTGCTTAATTTTATATTTAGTTTGCTTGTGCAGTCGAAACTGGATAACTCGAATTCGCAGGGGACCGAACCAAAACTTCAAAATAATCCCAATCCATTTAGCAAAATAAAGAGGGTACCATAGAGCTAGGTATTAAGCATCAACCACAGTACTCCGGAGTTCTCGTGGCTTCAATGATGCCCTAGGCTAGGCTCCATCTATATTTATATAAATTGATCACTTAGTAGGATTCCAGAAAATAACAATAGATAAAACTATGAGGGTGGCCTGATAATAAAGGTACACATGAAAGTTATGGGAACACATTTGGAAAACTTTGAAAATCAAGCTACAAAAAGTACATGGTAATGTTCATTTTTCAACATAGCCACCGTTTGCATTAGGCATTTATCCCAGCATTGCACAAGTTTAAGCATGACGTCACGATAGCTATCACTGCCCAAATTTATAACGTAGTGCAGAACTCTTGTTTTTAAAGCAGTTTGATTCCGGAATCTCTTGCTGGATCCTTCGGTCTTCCCTTATCAAACAATCTGCCATTTCACAATTCTCTGGTGGGTGCACAGATCTCGGTCTTCCTCTTCATTCCTCTGGATCATCATTCAGTTCGGTTCGGCAGTCTGTGAATTTCCTGTAACAAACAGACATCTCTTTAAGACTCAAAATGCCCCATCTATAAATGTTCACTGACCCATGATGAATCTCACTCTGATTCAATCCTTCTGCCTGAAGAAATCAGATAATCGCATGCATCTCAATTCTGAAATAATTTTCTATGAATTGATCATTTTGTCTGCTTGTTGCACCCAAATTAATGAATGGAGAATAACAATATGCACTGTACCTTTAGTATCGGACCACCCTTCTTACAAACCCAGATAAGAAGAGATGAAGGGTGTCTGATATTATCAAGCACTTTTACCCAAGTGACAGGGCAAATAATGTAACTTTATCTAAAATCTAATATGTGCTTACCAAGACTTGGAGTAAGATTTGGGCGTTAATCTCACTGACAAGTTTCAGTTTCACTTGTATGTACACAATAAATACAGTGTAACAAGAACGAAAACCAAATTCTATCATGCTAACCTTTCTAAACAGACTAGCTGATAATCCGGCGTTGCCTAAGATAATTACAGTTGTATGTAAACAGCAGAGCTTCAAGAAGTTAAATAACTCAAATTTGTTTTCAGTAATTCTACAGTTTTCTATTGCAGACGAAGCTCCCGTTGTTCAAACGTTTGCGATGCCTGGATAACTTTGTTTTCTCTAACCAATACTCATTCATTTCTTCTTTGGCATTTCGATAAACACGAATTAACATGTATCCTTTGAACAATTATTAAAGTGCACAGTACAGCGTGCTTGTTCATTTGAAGAGTCGAGTTGTTATCAATTATGCTGTAAACAGTCGCCCGAGACCGACTGGCGTTCTTATATACCCAACCTACTGGAAGAGGAAGGTTCTACACGGTTCAAGGGTTCCAAACACCAAATCGTCTGAATATTTGTTAGAGAGTAGAAGGGAAACAGGTATCAACTTTTGTGCTATTGTAGAAGGGAGAGTAGAAGGGTTCCAAACATTTGTGCTATTGTACTCAATTCCTGCTCATTAATATATCTTGTAAATAAATGTTCTATTGCCAAGGCAACAGAACATTCTATCATTCCATCATCTTGAAAATATTGTTGCATCATCACCACATCGGTTTTCATGACATCAATTTTTCCCCGGCATTGAAGTGAAAATATATGGTGGCAACAATAACTTCGAAGAAACAGCTCTCTTCTTGTACATGATCATTTGTGGTTGGCTGCTCTCCAAGCCTAACAATCCAAGTGGGGTTATTCACTATTTGATAATCCGTCATTGCAATTGCACCCTGCTCTCGATGTCTTGAAGCAAAACTTGGCCATTCTTCACTTTGAGTTATCTATCAATCGCCGATTCTTTTGTTACAGAGACACCCGCCGTTGCCTGGGATAATTACAGTTGTACGTAAACAGAACAACCTCAAAAAGTGAAATAATAACTCAAATTGCTTTACAGTAATTCTACAATTTCCTGATGTAGACGAAGCTCCCGTTGTTCAGATGTTTCCAAAACCTGGATAACCTTTTGCCTTCTCTGACCAATACTCATTCATTTCTTCGGTGGCATGTCGATACATATGAATTAACATGTATCTTTCGAACAATTATTATAGAATACAGTATGCTTGTTGATTTGAAGAATCAAGTTGAAGTATGCTTTGTTATCGGTTATGTCGCCAATTGTCGCCCGAGCTAAGGGACTGCTTCCTCTATCGCCTTTCCACTATTTTTCAATAGCCTAATAATTCTCTATTATCTCCAGTTACAGATCATTTTTAAAGATTTTCAAGAAAACGTTAAGTTCTAAGAAAAGCCCGAACAACAGGAATTCTATGCATTGTTACTAATTCAGTTTTGTTTTATAATTCACAGAGGGGGAATGGAATCTTCATTCTTAATGAACATATTTATACTGCACACTTTGGTGGTTTGTCATGAGATACATATTCTTGGTCTGTGCATATTGCTGGTGAATTGCGTGTTGATACCATTGTTGATACAATAACATGGGCCTACTGTTGTACAAACGTTGCCTTGAATCATTGGTAATGAGATGCCTCTTATTAGTATGTCGTGCCATCATCATGAATATCAATCATTATCGATAATTTTTTTTTTTTTCGAAATCTGAGGTAGACAGTGACCTTCATCTTGAAGATCAAGTGTGCAAAATTTCATCAAGATCAGAATAAAACTGTAGATTTATATAAAATACAAACAAACACTCTTCTTTATGTATATAGGGTTACAGGGTAAGTTGACCTATATTTAAGGACATTATTATTTAGGTCGTTGACGATAGATTTGACCCTATAACCTACTATCCAAAAGTTAACCGCTTTCTAGGTATGTGATATGTGACCAGGGAAAGTTAAAAGAAAAAAATATCATATTTTTGCTCTAATTTCAACTTTTTTTTTAATTTCCAGACTCTAGAGTCCAATTTTTTGCTGTTTTTACGTAGGGGGGTATGCCAGTTTATAAAAATAAATAATAAAACTTGATACAACTTGCATGTAGATGTTTTCACTAAGTGTTCCCAACTTTGAAGCACTTTAATTAAAAAATTTCTATGGAAGTTTTCCTGCAAATTATTTTAATAACTTCTACGTCTTTTTAACTATCCAAAAAATGAGGTGTGGTGACCACCCGACTTTCGTATACATAAATGTCCTGGTCCAAATACAGAAAAAAATTAAACAACTGTCTAAAATGGCTACTTCCGATAGAAATTTTGTGAATAAAAGTTACTTCAATTTAGCTTCCAAACACATTGGCATAGATTTCAAATTTTCCTATACCAGTTTCTTTCGCCTATTTTAGCAAAACACTGGATTTTGATAAGAGTAAAACTGGTACTTCCGGTTGGAATTTTGAAAAATTTTCTTAACAAAAGTTGTTTAAAATTGAAATTGGAACACTTTTTAGTCCCTTCAAAATTTTCATAAACGCAATGTTTAACGAGATATTTCAAAATTTATATTTTGGCACTGGAGTAAACTGATACTTCCGGTTCACCGATTCCACTGGAAAACTAATCAGACCTCTGGAGGAAGATTACAATCTTAAGTTTAAAGTTTGGTCTCGATAGCTTTAGCCATTTGGACGCTATTGTGGACACACACACAGATACGCAGACATTTTCCAGAAATCTCTTTTTCGTAATCTAGGGACCCTATAACGTAAAGATCAGTGAAAATCTAGAGATCAAAATTTTTCGTGATTACAATACTTCCTTATACTATGTAAAAAAAGTAAAAGGTATAATACTCTCAGTTAAGTAAGCAAATCAAACACAAAATGACAGACAAAGCGGCCCCAGACCGCAAAGAGTAAATGTTTATTTATAAGTCATACATCTAGAAAACGGTTAACTTTTGGATAGTAGGTTATAGGGTCAAATCTATTGGCACGACCTAAATAATAACGTCCTTAAATATCTAGGTCAACTTTCCCTGCAACCCTGTACATGTACTAGTAGAGGCACCCGGCATTGCCTGGGATAATTACAGTTGTAGGTTAAACAAAGCAACCTCATGAAATCAAATAATAAATTAGTTTTCTATAATTCTACAATTTCCTGCTGTAGATGAAGCTGCTGTTCAGTTGTTTTTAATGCCCGGATAAATTTTTGTCTTCTCTGCCCAATACTCATTCATTTCTTCGGTGGCATTTCGATAGATATGAATTATTATTATAATTCTTCGAACAATTATTATAGAGCATAATACTGTATTCTTTTTGATTTGAAGAGTCGAGTTCATAAATGCTCTGTTATTACTTATGTCGTCAACTGTCGCCCGAGCGAAGGGACTGTTTCCTCTGTCAACTTTCCACTCTTTCTCAATTGCCTGCTAACTCTCCAGTATCTCCAGTTACTGATCAGTTTCAAAGATTTTCAAGATGTTTACAAGGAGAGGCTACAACGTTGGGGAAACGAAGTCAGGTGGGACTTTGCGTATACGTAGAGTGTCCTTGCCTGTGTATGTGTGCAGAGCCACAGAGCACACTATTCACCCGTTAGCGAGATAAATGACCTGGAACTTGGGCGCCTGAAGCAGTGCGCCTTATGTACGATGTGCGCACATGATTTGTCAGCAGCAGCGGTAGCGCAATGGTAAACCATGTGCTCGGCATCCCATAACTTTTTGCGGATTGTTGGTTCAAGTCCCGGCCGGGGAACTTTTTTTCAAAACTCTGCACAATGCATTTTTTTTTCATTCCTTACTAATAATCACAATTAAAAATGCACTTTTATTTACTTTGTTTGTCACGATTCTTTTTTAAGTTATAAAAATGTTTTTTTTGTTGTTATTATTAATATAAAGGTATAAAAAATAATAAATCGGCTCTGCACACACACATATCTTGACAAAAAAAAAAAAAAGAATCTTGACAAACAAAGTAAATAAAAGTACATTTTTAATCGTGAAAATTAGTAAGGAATGAAAAAAAAAACGTTGTGCAGCTTTTGAAAAAAAGTTCCCGGGCGGGACTTGAACCAACAACCCGTAAAAAGTTACGGGATGCAGAGCACACGCTTTACTGCTGCGCTACCGCTGCTGCTGACAATTCATATGCGCACAGCGTACATTAAGCGCGCCATTTCAGGCGCCAAAATTTCAGGTCAATTATCTCGCTAACGGCTGAATAGTACGCGCTACGGCTCTGCACACATACATAGGCAAAGACCCTCTACGTATACGCCAAGTCCCATCTGAATCCGTTTCCATAATGTCGTAGCCTCTCCTTATAAGAAAAGCCCGAACAATAGGAATTCTATGTATTGTTACAAATTCAAATTTGTTTATAATTCTCAGAGGTGGGATGGAATTATCATTCTTAATGAACCTACTTATATTGCACACTTGGCCTGATAACCTGGTGTCGCACGGGACTTTATTTAACCTCTTCTTGTCCTGCCTCAGATTAAAATGATATTCATCTTCATGATCAGAGAGCAACAATGGATACTTTAAACCCATCTTTCTTTTAAAGTTGCCCTTGACGTAGAAACTCTTATACCCTCCTGCTCTAGACAAAGCTCACACTGTTCAGATGTTAACAATGCCTGGACAGCTTTTTATCTTTTAGTTGCAGAGTTTCTCTGATCAATACTTGTTCTTTGTCTTTCTTTTCCAAACACACAAATATTCGCCAGTCATCTGGACGTTTGTTAGGGAACTCAAGAGAGACACGTGTAACTCCTTAGTCTCCTCGATAGATGCTTCCTAATCTATGTCCAGTCAATGAGTCATCATTTTTATGCTCATTGTTAATAATTCTTGGAAACTAACATTAAATCATCGCATCATCACCAAAACATTCACACAGATTATAGTCAAAATGCTTCGGAGATTTTTTTAGGAAATGTTTGCATCTGCTGTGCTACCAAATAAGCTAGGTGATATCTCCAGCGTTACTCGGACTCTTTTTTGATTAAATTTTGCAATACCTGAATGTTAATATGCAGGGAAAATGAACACATAAATACGCTTAGAATTAATACAGTAAAAATCCATAATGAAAATTCGAATTTCTAAGAACTTCAAAGAATTTCTAAGAACTTTCTAAGAATTTCTAAGAACTTAGAAATTTCTAAAAAATTTTTTCTTTCTTGCATCCCTGCATCTTTATGAAGACATGGAGAAATGTATGGAGATCTTGTGGAAGGGATGCGAGAAAGAAAATAAATAAAAATTTTATTTAAAGAAGAGATGGAAATTAAAAGGCACCATCAACGAAGGGACCTCCTCCTTCTTAACGGCCAAACATCATTCGAAAGGGACGGCATCATAGAATTCTTGATCAAGATGGAAGACGAGCACAAGGGCGCAAGAGCTCCACAATAAGTCGGCGTTTTCGGAAGAGCACTCCATTAGGTTCGCCAATCTATTGATTATATAAGGAACACGTTTAACCAGCTTCAGATTGTAACAGGATAGCCTCTGCAGATGATGAGAATCTAAACGCGTTAGGCGAATAAAGTCTTTGTCTCCGTATCACTTTCCGAAGTTGTTTTTTTTCTTTATTAAAACCCGAATAGTTAAGAAAATTTATGTAAAGGTAAAAGCATTGCTACAAGGCCCCGAAAAAGTGAATGTGTGTATGGGGGGGGACATCAAAATTGTAATTTCAAAAAAGGCTAATTTAAAAGCTAGAAAATGATTAAAATTCAACTAGGAACTAACCAAGGCATTGGAACCGACGGAGTGTTGTTGCACGAGTTTAGACCAGGCAGAAATACCATGAAGGCAAAGTATTCCAAAAGAGCAAGATGCAGAATGTTTTATTCTTACAATTTTACAGAATAGGTAAGCAAGTAATTGATAGGTCCAGAATTACAAAAGCTTAAGTTTTTTTTTTGTTTTTTTTGTGTTTTTTTTAAGGGTTGGTTAACCATACAATTTTAATTAGACATAGGACGTAGACACGAATGGTCCTGGGAAAATAAAAAAAAAGAGCATGCCCTATCCCAATAAGATGATGGAGGGATGACCTATTAAAAGAGAAAGAAAAATAATAATAAAAGACAGAGGGGGATTGATAAGATTAACTATTTCATGTCATGTTAATCGACAGCAAGTCTTTTTTCAAAGAACTAAATTACTTGCAGGTTAAAACCGTAAGTTTAAAATAAATCTCTAAACAAATTAATTAAACTAAGCAGTCCCTGGATGCTTTTACTCTGACAGAGAGTTTAACATCTGTTCGTGGAAGGCTTAGAGTGTAGAAGCACGGGTCCTCCTTCCAAATTCAAGAAACCGTTGAAAGTGAAGAACTCGTTGACTAGCACCCTAAATGTCGACCAGACCAATCGATATCTTGAGCACGATGACGGTAAAGGTCTCCAGATGTAGCATAGCAAAAAGTGCTCGTCAAATAGGAACTACAGAAGAGAAAAAGAAAAAGAAAACGAAAGATACAATTAGAACCTAGATAAAATGCAGGACACATCCAGACACCTACACAATGGAAACAGAACACTCAACGTGACTGTAGAAGAGATTGGAGTTCCTCTTCGGTCGAACCAAGGAAAAAAATCCCGCGAATGTTGTCCATCGAATAAGTCTTCTAGCAGTTGAATACAGAACGTTGAGCTTTTATGACTTGACGAAAAGTGACGTGTAGAAGGCGCCTAGCACAAGAGATTGGAAAAATCACCTGTGTTGTGTGGAAGAAAGATCAGGGGAAAAACGAATAAAACAGTTCGAGCAATAGATCTACGACGACAAATGGAGACATCACACTCATCTACTGGTTGCGAACTAAAATCAAATGTATGGTATATACAATAAAAGTCATCAAACGGGAGACAATTGCTAAGAAAATTATCGTTGCTATGGTAGCAATAAGGTAGCTGACATGATAGCCGACTGTTTTTCCTTTGGTTTATTTTCTTTCGGCATAGTTTGGAAAGGTTCATCTTGGAGTCCTAATATGTATGGGCATGGTTTAACCCCCAAAACGTATAGCATTCCATTCTCGCTTCTCAGGTTTAACACCCAAAACCCCGGAGATACAATTAGTACAGCCTATCCATTGACGCATTGTCGAGGTTTCACCATCGGACGTAGAGAAACGTTCGGTTCAGTTTTCGCTTAGAGGCTTTTCATGTGTTAGGCCTTGCTAAGCTATCAGAAGAGTGTTCTATTCATCAGAAAATTAAATGGGTTCATGATTTTTCTGACAAAATTCCTATCGCCAATTATCCACACACAACACTTTCTGGAATCCTAAAGTACATTTTCTGACCCAACTGGCAACTTAAGGTCCACTGAGCAAGAAAAAACTAGCTGGACTGCTGCCGAAGACAAAACAAACATAACTGCTCTCTTTCCGTCCAAAATTAATTTATTGCGTTTCACCGAAACCTGACACGCAAAACTAAAACAATCCCAAATCTAGTACGCAAAAGGAGCACAACAACAATAGTCTACACAAATCGAGGCGGGGGGAAACCTTGCTTAACAATGACACTCAGAAATCAATACCAAAGAATTAAAAATACTTTTCATAATAATACGGGAAAAACAAAGAATTTCAATTAAAAAATTTTTAAAAATCCAAACGATGCAAATGAAACAGTGTCCCAAATAAATGAGATGTTTCTAAAGGGAACGGAAATCCTATCAGGAACTATTCTTTGCCTAAGAATTCACGATCGTCGTGGTATTTCTGCCTCCCCCCAAGAAAAGGGAAAGCAAACATCTGCGTACGTGCAGAAAGTTGCGCCAGGTCGAACACAGGAGGCCTGGTTCGAAGAAACGGACTTTGCCTCCATGCAGAGAATTGCCATTTCTTTACAGGTTATTAGCCGAGAAGCTAAGACAATGTCGCCTAAGCACCAAAAAAAAAAAAAAAAAAAAAAAGAAATAAATAAAAAAAAAACACCAAAAACGAAAGAACGTGTCGAGTGAGCCTTTTCATTTAAAAGTAAAGCTCACATTATCTTTTTTAGGCTTACTCTAGCTATTGTCTCGAGAGCGAGGAGGTGAATTAAAAAAATAGGCCAAGGCTCCAAAAAGGGTATTGTGCCTTTCTCTTCAACTCGAGCTACAGAAACGGGAGCGATCTCCACGTGGAATCTCAACCTTCATTAGCCCTCAAAACTGTCTATATTGGTTTGGGCATGGATTCATCGAGATGCTGAAAATGTTCAACAGGAATGTTGGCCCATGCAAACACGAGAACTTCACGCAATTCGATGAAGGTGTAGGCAAGCAGCGAATGGTCCTCTCCAGTTCATCCCAAAGGAAAACTCACTGTCATATTCCTTGAACCAATCCATAGTGATTGGTCTTATGTACTGGTGCATCATCCTGCTGGAAGGAGCCATCTGCATGCAGATAACTGTGGCCATGAAGGGGTGAACATGATCTGCAACAATGTTTATGTGTGCTTTGGCATTCAAACGACCATCTACAGATATTAGAGGATCCAATTCATGCCAAGAAAGCATTTCCCACACCATTACTTCGCCTCCACCACCTTACAAAGTCTGCACAAGACATGAGGGGTCCATTGCTTCATGTTGTTTTCACCATATTCTGAGCGTTCCATCAATATGGTGTAGGAGGAACATAGATTCATCTGACTAGTAAACCTTTTTCCAATCCTCAATGGTCCAATCCTTATGCTGTGGTGCCCACAGGAGGGACGCTTTCTTGTTCTTCTCCAACAGCATTGGTACCCAGGTTCTTCGGCTTTGGTAACCCATTCAAGCCGAGGTATGAGGGTGAATCAAAAAGTAAGTTACACTCTGAAACAGTAAAAACAGATGCAAGTTAAGATTACATACACACATTCAACATTTATTCACTTTTCTACATAATCACCCAACAATTGTAAACACTTGTCTGAAAGTGAAATTAACTTTTCCATACCACCGCAGTAAAATCTGCTCCAGCGTTTCTCTATAATCGAGTGCACACTCTCATAAGAAACGCTAAGCGTTCTGGCGATTTCTTTAATTCCGATTCGTCGACTGTCCAGAATCATCTCATTTAACACGGGCAATGTGCTCTGGAATGTTGGAAGTGGATGTTCTTCCTCCGCGGTATTCGTCCATCAAATCTGAGCACCCATTTTCAAACTGCTGGCACCACTTGACAATTGCAGGACGAGAAATCACATTATTCCCGTAGACACTGCAAATTTCCTTATGGATTTCAGTGCAATTTAAGCCTTTTGCTTACAAAAAACGGTTTGTTCCGCGAATCTTCAACTTGGAGTATACAACCAGTTGCTGCGCCATGACAAAAATATTCTTCCGTGCACAGTAAATGCGTGAACACGTGGATCATGCCACATTGCAATTATAGACATATAGGCAACATCCTTAAAAACGGTGAATGATGCCTGCGCTCTTCGACCAGAGATGGTGCTGAGTGTAACTTACTTTTCAATTCATCCTTGTACAACTACCATAAAAACTTGTGCATAAGCAGACTCGTGCATAAACCGACCCCCATTTTGACCCCAAAAAGTGAAAAAAACAACACATGACTCGAGCATAAGCCGAGGCAAAAAAGGAAAAAAAAAAAAAAATCTCAGGATTTTGTATTATAAAATAAAATCAATAAATTTGTTTTACAGATTTTTAAACTATTCTAACATATTCAGCATTGTCTTAATGTCCTGTGAAATACCATATAATCTCAAGTGCAGGTTGCACCCCAAATTTAGAGTTAATTTTGATACCTCTTAAAATTCAAACCAGAACATCATATCTGATGATGTTTAATTATGTGACAATATTGTATTTGTCACTTACAGATCCGCAATTATACACGAATCTGTGCGTTATTAATTTTTTTTTTTTTCATATTTTATTCAGTTTGGAAGTCAAACCGAGTCAAATATTTCTTCTCATTCGATCCAACTATTACATCAACATAAGCAATGCCAGGGTCAATCCTCAGTTCAGAGATAACAAGTGACAAGATGGATAATGTGCATTTCGTTGAAATTCTCTACTGTTTTCCTGGGAAACACTAATGCAGCCTTTAAGAACTGAATACCGGTAAATTTCACCATTTTGTTCAGATTATCCAGATTTTTGGATTAACAGGGTTCAGATTAACGTAGTCTGATTGTACTGATGTTATTGATCATTACATGGAGAATCAATGGTCATTCCTTGTTAATCAATGGTCATTCCATAGAGAATTTTTTTTTTGATTAGTATGGTTAGCTATAATGCAGGAGATACAAACTTTTAATAAATGGATATTATTTTCTTTTTCCGCAAGAAAAAAATTATTAACAAAATCAGTTCAATATTCCTGTTTGCTAGCGAAGTAACCAGTGGAACCAGTAGATGTTTTGTTTTTTTTTTTGGTAAATTTTCTAATAAGCTTATCTATGTTGTATGTTGTTTAACTTTTTCATAACTAGGGCAGATGAAAGTTTATCTTCTAGAGAAACTTTTTCATTAATTGCAATAACTGGTGGTCTTCAAGAGACATAAGTAATCATAGGGCCTGAACTATTTTTCTTTTCATTAAATCAGTGTGATTTCAGTTTATATTACCGTATTTTTTCGAATATAGGCTGTGGCTCTAAACCCAAAAAAGTCAAAAACTTTAAGAGTAAACCCGAAAAAACATTTTTTTCTCAATTAAAACTTCATATTTTCCCTTCATTTCATTTGAACACGATTTTTGTCCAAGGAAAAACATCTCTACTGCTCTTTATGAAATATTGGAATATATTAATATATAAATGGTTCAAAAGAAAATAGTTTTAACCTTATTTCTTGATTTTAAAAAAGCATTTGATATGGTTCCCCATACTTTATTATTAATTAAATTAAACTTGTGGTATGGTATTAGGGGGCTGCCATTGAATTGGATAGCTTCCTTTCTTTTAGATAGACATTATTCTTTTTATCTCAATTCAAATCTTTCCCCAAAATTAAGTTAGTAATCAGGGAGTACCACAAGGTTCTATCACCGCTATTGTTCTCACTCTTTATTAATGATCTTTCTAATATTTCTGGCAATACACAATGCATTTTATTTGCTGATGACACAACATTTATAGCCTCAGCTGATTCCAAAAGAACAACTTGAAAATATAGTAAACTTCCGGGGGAGGCCGTGGCCTGGTGGGCTTTCACTGAAACATAATTTCTTTGAAGTTAAGCAACATCAGGCACTGCTAGTCACTGGATGGGCGACCATCCGTGGTTCACGTTGTTCACCCCCCCCCCCCCCCGGCTGCTGTGATCATCATACATCAGTCGTTAATCCAGGTTCATCCAGGGACCCAACTCGTCGGCTTCTAGCCATACAGGCCCTGGATGGACGTATTGGATTATCAGTAATAATAAAATAAATAAATAAATAAATAAATTAATTAATTAATTAAAATCCATAACTGGGTCATTATTAACCCCTTGGCTACTAATCACGAGTCTGACTCGTTGTCTGGTTCAAGTACCTTATTGCTAGACCACGAGTCTGACTCGTTCTGAAGTTTCAGTTTCAACTGCAGTTTTCTTTTTTTATTTTAACAAGAGATGGCGATTGTTTGCCATTCTGTATCTCTTTCTCTTTCATATACACTTTATAGTTTTTAAAAATCTTCAATAGGTGGCACAAAAATCGAAAAGAATTTAATGCTTGTCATTCTCGTTTCGAACTTCGCCATGTGCAGTCTGAGATTGAAAGATATTTATGTGAAAGTAAAGATTTAGAGGCAACAAAAGGCCCTTACAGTGTTACAACTGTTTACGTTTTGGGCACATCTCCCATGGTTTCACTGAATCGCCTAGATGTAACAAGTGCGCAGGTGACCATCAGTCGAGGGACTGTACTAATATAAAGGGTAAAGACCCCCCTAAATGAAGGGGATCAGGAACGGATTAGGATCAAATCCCCGACCTTTAGATGTGTTTTCTGTAATTTTACCAGATACATTTTGGGAAATGATTTCTTCCGAAACTAATAAATAAGCCAAACAGTTTCGATAGCCAAACATATAAACAAAAAACATTTGATCTTTATGTAAACGTTATCATACTTATTCTGACTACTAAAAATGTAAAGTATAATGTCTAATTAATATCCTGTAAAAATTTCATACAAATATCTTAATAAATAGTGGGTTTTTTCATGTTGTTTATTGCACTGTCTATCTTTTGGGTGCCTTTTATTCTTTTGATACAAAAATTATTGAATTTATCTTATTTGAATTTCTTTTTATATTGTTGCATTATGATTATTACCAATTTATTGTTCTGTTATTGCATATAATTGTAAATGCAATTGTAAATAAAAAAAAAAAAGATTTCGTTTGTTTCTTTCTTTCTTATTATCGGTAATTGTGAATAGGAAAAAAAAAAATGATCAAACTATTTCGTTTTAGCATCCCATAGTATATTACATAGTAATTTAGATAGTGATTTTATTATTTATATATCTAAATTATTTTTATATACTTAATGAAACTTATATAAATTTATTGTGACATATAATGTCACTGAGTGTCACACAGCCCGGCATAAACACACGTTTCTGTTTTTCGCTTATCACGGAAAATTAGTTTAGTTCATTTTGGATTATCTGTCTGTGTTGCGCTTTTGTTTTTGTTCATTGACATTGTGTGGCTGGATCGTTTTATATTTGTTTTTCTTGAAGTGTAATTGGTTGTTGTTATTATAAGGTTAATTTATATCGTTAGGCGTTTGTTTGTGATTAAGAAGGGGGGGAATTAGGGGTTTTTATTTATATTGTTTTGTCAATGGCAAACTATTGCTGCAACGCCTGTTGCGTGTCGACAACGATCGCAATTGTTGGGGAGAGGGCATTGTTTTCATCATGCCCCGCTCCCTGCAATTGTTATGTTGCTTAGAGAAGATGTTAATGATTTTTTTTTTTTTTTGTGCGTGTTCGGATTTTGAGAGGACAGGCGGTTTTTTTTGTTTTTTTTTTTTTTTGGTCTGGTTTGGTTCTCTTGATTTGAGACCGGGCATGGCTTGTCTTAGGCGATCGTCTGTCATTGGCATTATAGAAGTCTCCTGTAGTTTAATTGTTCCATGGAGAAGTTGATGATGTGGGCAAATGTTTAATGTTTTCCTCTGTGGAGTTGACTGACTGTAATTAGTTTTGTAATGCTGAGTTTCGCGTTTAGTTCAGCGGCACGCATTTGAACGTGATGGACACTGCTCTTTCTGCTCAAGCCAGCTGATTGTGTGTCACGCCGAGCTGTCCTGTGTGCGGTCTGAAGGGTAATTGAACTTCAGCTTGGTGAGTAACCCTTTTCTTCCCCTGTTCCACGCCAACAAGCCGGCCCTATTGAATCTGAGTAATTGGATACTGCGTCTTATGGAATGTTATGCCGGATTCTTTACCGTGCATCGCTAGTTCAGCAGAGACCTCTGCATTGCTTGGGTGAACCCAGTTGTCTGCCAGTTTGTGTAGCATTTCAAGTGGTGGACTCAATAAATTCTGAGTTTATGAGATTATGCCTGCATGTCCCAACGATGTGTAGTAGCAATTGATAGTGTTCTAAGCATTATTATATGGGGCACAGCAATACCAAAGGTAGAGTACTGGCCCATACCGCTTGATTACATGATTACATGTTGAGTGAGTCAGCTGACACGGGACCCTGGGCTTGTCGACTCTGGTAGGGGTGGACACTGCTGATGCGTTCGCGTGCGTCGCAAGAAAAGGCAGTAGTGGCTGCTAAGACAAGGTGTTGGTGATTGTCTGCAGCACGGGTAATGAGAACGTTGAGGATCCACCAAGAAGGGGTCACAGTATTCCTCCCCTTATGTTATAAATTTAGAAAGGGAGCACACAGCGTGGGTTAAGCGCTTATGTTGGCTGTTATTCGGGGATCCTCAATGCTTGAAACACCATCCAGGGAGTTTGAATAGCTGACGACGCTCACCTTGTGGTAGCCAGGAGGTTGTTTTTGACCCTTGCTGTTTGCTTTGGAAGTTAATGCAGTAGTGGATTTTGAATGTGGTTGACTCCTACAAAGAGCAGTATTGTGCTAATTGTTGTATCAGTACGCTCATTGTAGGCTAGGTCTAAGTTAATAAGGGGGCCCCCATCTCGTGTGCATAATTGGTTATGATTCATGTTGCCAATAGGAATTGGTTAATTTGTAGTATGCCGTGTATTTTATAGTATTAATAAATTATTAGTCATTGTGTTTTTAAGTGGATCCGTATGAGTCTTTCTTCCCTCGTTCAATCATGCCCCAAACCCCTGACTAGTCACCCTTTTGGGAGTTAGCTGTCATAGGGCTGTTTCTTACCAACCCAAGGGGTGACTCATCACATTAATGAACTATGTAAATAATTATATAATCTCATTTTAATGAACGAGCGTAACTCTTACTTCCTTGGCCACAGCCATGGATCTATCAACGAACTGCTGACCAATAGCTGCGATAAAACATTCTGTGATATCACAACAACACAACATCTTGGAGTGGGCTTCACCTGGACTGAAGGAATCACCAACAATAGCTTTAACACGTGATTTTCATAATTTATGAATGAAAATGTATGTGACTGGTTAATTATTGTTCTGAAGGGTTAAAATATTAATTTCACTGTTATAAAACGATTCAACAAAGACTGGTTAATTTAAAACCATGAACTCAAATCCATAGTGTTTTTATTAGATAATTTTTACCGATCTGTGATCGATCTACTCTTTCAAAGAGTATAAAGTGTAACTGAAATTTCCTATTAAAAAAAACAGAAGCTGCCGGCAAACAGAACAGAGGTATCAAAATTAACTCTAAATAATGAAATTACTGTCTAAATTACCAGTAGGTACTATTTCAGATCCTATGGGACGCTAAAACGATAATGCGGCTGCAGCCAAACGATATTTTTAAATTCCACCATCAAATTTGCGGCTGCAGCCTAAAGTGAATGCGGCCAATATTCAAAAAAATATGATAGTAGAAAATAAATTGTCCATTGCAGGGGAAGGGAGTTATGCTCAGTTATTTATTATTATTATTAGTATGCACTTCCGATTATAATTTAACAGTAGTTAATAATCCCATAGGTATCAGAGACTTTTCGTATACAAATGGGATATTTACAATGAATTAATAATGGCATACCTGCCTAACAAATAGAATTAGTCAAGACTAGGTTAAATATACAAGTAAAAAATACATAAAAGGCTCTTTAACCATTACATAAAAAGCATAGTTACAATGTGTTTAAAGACCCTTTTATGTATTCTTTATTCCATACCTGCCAACTTACGGAGAATGAAATTCATAATGACAGATCTGAAGTTTATGTAGATAAACAGGAACCAGAATTTAATTCAAGAATCCAAAAATGGAAACAAATTCTAAAAAGTACTATATAATACAGGAATTTTGCCATCAGCAACATCCTCTGAAATATTAGAAGAAATCATAGTAAGAGCTATCATCCAGGAGTAGACCACAAGTCTGAGCTACTACAAGTTGCATGTAATCTCAACAAGAAATAAAGAAATTAAGCTAACTCCAAACATCATGTAAATGATATTAATTAGAAAATGGATGGAAAAATTCTGCGACCTGGATTCGAACCAGCAACCTCGACTGTCATGGACGATGCCTCTACCAACTGGGCTACTGCAGACACTTGTACAGCCATGCTGTCACTAAGTGTCTTAAAGATAACCAAGTTGTCAAGACACAAGTTGTTAAGACAGTAGATGCAGTAGATGAGGAAAAGCCCACAGGTGTATAATTAAGTGCACTTGCATGTTGCAGCACCGTTTTATCAGGTATCTGCAATTTTCAAAATTCACACCATCATAAAGCTATTTATACAATCATACAATTCAGAATTTGTATACTGAATGGAAAAATAGTATAAGTTGGCAGGTATATAATAGTCAAATCATTTAATTATTACATGTCATTACTGAACAAGATAAAATTGTTGAATATTCTTACCCATCGCCATCTAATGTTATCTGAGTATCAGCCCACACAGGCAACACCATACCTATGGTTGCCTTATCATTGCAATCAATTCCTAATAAACAGCTCTCCTCTGTGGACTGGTGGCCTACACATGAGACCACCACCAAATAGCGCATACGTCCTGGATGCATACTCTCCAATTTGACTGCCTGTAAAAGAAATTGGAGAAATATATTTTAATGTATTACACGCTAAAAAGGGAAAAAATAAGGGAAAAACATAAGTGAGCTCAAATAAATGTTTTGAGTAAGATTTATGCAATAGTGTCAATTGTTTTCAAGGAGATATTATTTATAACATGAAATGAATTTATCAGTGAATTTGTGTTTTAAGTAGTTGCAGGGTTCTCCCCAGGACCTTTTGAAGGCCCAGCTGATTTTGGTGACCACCTCATAGTGTTCGTTTTTAATCGTTGTCTGTCGGCTATTTTATCTTTCCACCCACCTGATAAAATTTTCTGGGGAGAACACAGAGTTGAATATTATTATTCAAGAACATGTTATAAATATGTATATACTGCCTGTCTTGAGCTGCAGGGGATCCATTTTATGCTAATATTGAGTAATTTGCATTTTCATGTTAATGAGAAATAGTTTTAATAGCTTAGTTATAATGGGACCCAAATGAAAATGTAAATTTTAAAAAAAAACAAGCTATATGAACTGATGGCGTATTTTTGCTAGTTATTAATGTAATATTAATTAGTTTTGATATTAATGAAACTCTAAGAATGCTGTGTTTATTAGTGAATTTTTTAATGAGTTGAATAAGTAACTGTGTAGAAGAAGAAAGGATATCTTGCAATTGTATATTTGTTTTATGATATTATCAACTGTTTTCAATAATTAACACTTGTAATAGTGAGTAATTACTGTAATTTCACACAGATAATCCACAGGATAAAGAAAACCACCTTTCCTGTACAAATTTCCTCTGATAATCTGCTTCTCAGAAAATCCGTGGAATATCGGAGAGCTCAAGGCCTAAATAATCCCGCTCATGTAAAAAGTGGCTCATTCCCCATCTATCTCAAAATGTTTAAACATTCTATCTCCAATCCAAGCTCGGAATATCATTTCTAATTAATAACCAATGTAAATTCAATATTTAACTTAAGAATAATATTTGTTTTTAAAAAAAGGGATTGCGTTTTTCCGATCAAGTCAGAGTTCTTCACGTTTGGAGAGCCACTGTCAAAATTAATTTTCTTTCCGATGTTTCTAAGAATTATCACATAAATTCGTTTATAACTGTGTATTATTTTTACTTCAGCAGCAGAGTGTTAGAAATTGCAGGAAAATTCAATTAGGGTCTGTCTTAAATCAAAGTTTTAAAAGTGAAGCAATTCGTCGGCGGTTAGGCCTATCGGAATGTATACAATGTCAGCGATTGCAAGTCTACGAGGCCTGTGAGAAAAGTATCAGACCTAATTTTTTTTTGCGAAAACCTGATGGATTTGGATCGCGCGCGCTTGCATGAGCCGACCTTGAACCTTTGTGCGTATGCGTGAATTATTTCCTGCCTCTCAATAGCGTCAGTTGCTGGCAATCAGCATTAGAGGAAGGTAGTATGTTGTGCTCTCGTCAGTTTTTGATTTGAAGGAAAATGACGGAACGACTGGAGCAGCGTTACTACACCAAATTTTGCCAGCGACAGCCAGGTGGAAACCATCCGGAAGATTCAGGCGGCTTTCGGTGACGATGCTATGGGCATCACACAGATTAAGGACTGGTACAACCGGTTTAAAGACGGCCGCACGTCGGTGGAGAGCGAGCCACGCTCCGGTCGGCCATCAGCATGCCGAAATGACCAGGTCATTGCCAAAGTGAACGCTGTGGTGATGCGGGACTGGCGTGTGACTATCCGAGAAGTTGCGGAAGAGGTGGGCATCAGTACGTTTTCGGCACATTCCATTCTGACCGAAAATTTGGCCATGAAGAGAATGGCAGCGAAATTCGTGCCGAAGCTGCTGACGGCGGAGCAAAAGCAACTTCGTGTTGACGTCTCACAGGACATGCTGGCCTCCCCAAACAGTGACCCCGACTTCATGAACACCATAATCACTGGGTGACGAGTCCTGGGTGTATGGGTACGACCCGGAAACCAAAGCTCAGTCGTCACAGTGGAAGCATTCCTCGTCACCACGACCAAAGAAGGCCCGCCAAGTGCGCAGCAATGTGAAAGTGATGCCGACTGCTTTCTTTGACTCTCGCAGTGTGGTACGAGTACACCACGAGTACGCACCACAGGGTCAAACAATCACCAAAGAGTACTACAGGGATGTCCTCCGTCGCCTCCGTAATGCAGTGCGGCGCAAGAGACCACAGTTGCGGTCAACAGGCAATTGGCGCCTCCATCATAACGCTCCAGCCCATTCCTCGCACTTGATTCAGATTTTTTTGGCAAAAAACCAGACTCCCGTGGTACAACAGGCTCCTTACTCTCCTGACCTGCCCCCCTGCGACTTTTGGCTGTTCCCCCAACTCAAGAGGCCATTGAAAGGAACGCGATTTCAAACAAGAGAGGACATTATGGCTGCAACGACAGCCGAGCTAAACTCCATTCCGAAAGACGCTTTCCAGGAATGCTTCCAACAATGGCAGCACCGCTGGGAGCAGTGTGTGGAGTCCCAAGGAGACTACTTTGAGGGTGATTAGGTTTCCAATGCTCCAGGTGTGTAATTTTTTTTTTCCCGGCCGAAGGTCGGATACTTTTCTCACAGGCCTCGTACTCTGAAAATGCACTAAATCATCAAAAATACTCAAAAAAATGTAAAGAAAAAAAAATGTACATTGTGAATATAATTTATTACTGAATTTTAATTAAAACTAACTAAATCTTATCCAATAAATACGAAACGAAGCAACTTCCGCAAATATTAAATGTTCTTTATCAGTCGTATGTGTCAGTACTCGTTGTTTGTTTTTTTTTTCTTTCTTGTCTTCCCTAAATGTTTAGCATTATTTCTGTACACATTACATGGGTGATGTCAAGAATTAATTATAATAACAAATCTTATTTTTTTCTCATTACAGCCTGCACATCGCAATTCTACCTGTCGATTGCGGGCCGTATTGCTTCTTGTTTCACAGCATTGCGGCGGATTTTATAGCTAGACATTAAAAAGATAGGAGATTCAATTTACAGTTAGCATTAAGCTTGTAATAAGTGCGTTATATTAAAATTTTAACACTTTAGAAGTAAAGTGCAAAAAGTTGAGATAATCCAAGTTTGAGATCGAAATGAGTTTAATCCCCCCCCCCCCTCCCCCCAAATAATCGAACCTAATTCCAGATTCGCAGTCCTCAACTGTAATTTATTGCAATTTGGAAAGATCTGTACCCATTTTCCCCGATAATCCATCCCTCGGATAATCCGCTGAGCTATTTTTCAGATGAAAAACTACAGATAATCTGCGGAATATCCGCGTGAAATTACGGTAATTGAACATTAGGATACAATATTTTAAATAGTGGGCATTTACTGGAATATATTATACGCACAAGCTGACTGTTATGATTTGCAGAAAAATTAATTTCATGTTGATGGTAACTTCATGCTGATTTGTAATTTAGAGAAGAAGCTTTAACAAATGATAAAATGAATCAGATGATGATGTATACAGTCGAACCTCGATATCTCGAATTTCACGGGAGCAGAAAAAATTCTAGATAAAAAGGTTTCGAGATATGGAGGGTTTCTTTTAAATCAAGATTTAGAGGTTAATTAAGGTCTGTAAGAGTACGGAGAACGAGATAAAATGGTACGTATATAGAGTTACACCAGGTATAAGTGGTGCCACTAAGGTCAGAAAAACACAAACTGCGGAAGCTCAAACATCTCATAGGCAACAAAGACTTGCCAAGGAGATTGAAAAATTTTTCATAGCGCACAAGAATCATCTAATTTTAATGGAAGTGACGTCAAATTTCTTCATCCTTGTACGAAAATTTCTCATAATGAAAAAATCTGAACTCTCTAATGTATTTAAATGCTATGCATTTTGCTGACACACTAAGTCAAAATTCGACAAAGCAAGTTTTTCAAAGAAAGAGTTTTTGAGATAACACAGGAAAATTGCATTGAATTAATACAGGGAAATGAAGTTTTTTCAAAATATAGAGGTTTTTGAGATAATGAAGGTTCGAGTGTATTTAAAAAACTTAGTTATTAATGGAATATTAATAAATTTGAATAGTAGGAAAATCATGAAAGAGGGGGTTGGTTATTGAGCACCCAAAAGCTAGGCTTCAGGCATTTTCTTAGTTACAGTGCACAAAGAATTAAATTACTGATAGAATATAAACAAGAATCGTTGAAGATGCTTACTGTGTGCTAAGGTGATGCGTGATTAGATATAGCCTCGCAACCAAAGGAGGAATAGCGAAATTATAAAACTGAAGGAATTCAAATGATTGGGGGACTTGGTTTCTTGTTTGTGCGGTGTGACGGTCAAATGAAATCAGTACACTTAAGTGGTTCTTTCCAAAGGAGTTAGCGGCCAGCCTTCATTAGAACAGGAGCAGGATGACGTATCTCAATCACCTCTGATGCTGCTTACAAAAGATGTTATACTGCCTGGAAACAACAAATAGCCAAGTCCCAGAGACATATCCAAGCTGATGGTAACCAATCAGAGATGAATGGTTCGTACATCTGAGAGGAAAAATTATTTAATGGCTTTTCAAGCACTTTTCAAGGATTTCTCAACAGTTTTCAAGGATCTGTTAAGAAAACACATGCACATAATGCAAAATAAATTATAAAATTTTAATAACGATAATTATAATAAAAAAAATAATTATACAATTAATTAGTGCCATTTTTTTCCCTTTAAATTGTCTAATGCATCGGCAACTTCAATTAATTTTCTTCTTTTGCTTCAGCAGATCTTATTAAACTACCAGTTGTTATCAGCTTGTTGAGGGGAATTACAAAGCAAAAGCAGGTAATTGTAAAAGGAATTAGGAAAGCAATGTTTTCCCTGGGAAAGAGATTTTTTCCACGGTAAAATTGTAGCCTGTGTCACTATCAAGCCCTTCGACTATCTCTATACAGAAAACCACATCAATCCGTCGCTCCATATCCACATGAAAGAAGGACAAACAAACAAATACACTTTCACATTTATAATATTACAATGGATTAGATTTGCATATTGATATCACATCATTATTCTCTTCAGCTTTTATAGCATATTCATCTGCCTTGAAATCCTTTTCTAAGCATTTTTACTTGTTTATCAGTTATTGTACCATCTCGGAAGTTATATTATTTCTTTTCTTATTCTGAGATGAGAGCAGTTTCTGATCTAAATATTTCATATGCAGGGGTGTTTTTAAATTATCTCCTGTATTGAACATGTTTATTACTCAAAACTATTACAGATTTTAATGTGTTTTTTTTTTATTCACAAAGAAAACCTCAAAAGTTTCTTAGCATGTCTTAATAAATTTCAATGTGCCCCCCATTTATGGCATGAAGGACGTCAAAGCAAAACTCGATTTCCTCCCATGTCCGAGCTAGCATTTTGGTGCGGTTTAATACATGATCGAGTAATCGGACCTTTTTTTTTCCGCTGAAGACACTATTACCGCTGCAACCTACCTATACCCTGTCTCAGCTTCAGTTGGGAGTGACGTCATCGAAAAACGTCGCTTATCAGACATAGTACACAACATCGTATCCTTCCGCTGTTAATTTTTTTTTGTTTAATTTCGTCAAACGACTTTTCTATCTGCTGATTTTTTACTAAATCAAGGAGAAAAATATGAAATATGATTGCAAACAGAAATTTATTCAAACTATTTTTTTATGTGGACAAACTGTAACCGATTCACTCGTGACGTCACTCTCAACTAAAGCTGGACAGGGTATAGATAAGCTGGAGAACTATCTGATTCCACAGTAAGAACTGCAGCCCAACATAGTCTATCAACAAGATGGAGCAGCTCCTCACTGGGGCCTCCAAGTTAGGCAGTGCCTTGATACAAACTTTCCAGGTGGGTGGATTGGAAGGGATGGGGCAATCCTTTGGCCCCCTCGCTCACCCGATGTGAACCCTCTGGATTTTTTCTTCTGAGGATACATGAAAGATGAAGTGTACAAGACCAACGTTGATGACATTGAAACTCTCAAGAACAGAATAATTGGAACAATCGTTGAAATCACCCCTGAAATGCTAGCCCAAACATGGGAGGAAATCGAGTTTTGCTTCGAATAAATGGTATGGGAATTGCGGAGCACCACGTGCCATTGATGAGAGAGGTGAACATTGGCTGCGAAGGTGTGTGAAAGCCAACCGAAGAGCTACAGTGGACCAACTTAATGCTCAAACCAACGATGATGCTACCAGACGTGTCTCTAAAACCATAGTACAGAGGACCCTGCTACATATGGGCCTCCGCAGCAGACAGATGGTCACCGCACCCATGCTGACAAAGGTTCAACGTCAAAAATAGCTTCAATTTGCCCAACAGTACAGAAACTGGATCACTTCTGACTGGAAAAAGGTTGCCTTCTCTGATGAGTCACGATTTCTGCTCGACAGAAGTGACGGCCGTTGGCGGGTGAGGCGAGAAACCTCAGAGAACAAACATCCTGTAACCACTGTTGGACGAATCCAGGCTGGTGGCTGCTGTGTGGGGAGTATTCTCATAGCATTGTCTGGGCCCAGTGATAACTGTCGAAGGTACTCTCAACCGATTTGGATATTTATCCTTAATTGCAGACCAAGTACACCCACACATGGTGACTGTCTTCCCAGAGGGGGATGGCACATTACAGCAAGACAATACAACATCTCATACGGCTGCAATTGTTCGGGGGTGGTTTGAGGAACATGACCAAGAGTTCCAAGTATTACCCTGGCCCGCTAATTCCCCAGAAATCGAGAACCTTTGGGATCATCTCGATCGTCATGTTATCATCTCGATCGTGCTATGGAACAACCACCGTATACCCTTCAGCAGATATCGGATGCTTTACAGTCTGCATGGCAACCGGTACCAGAATCTTATTGACTCATTCCCACACCATCTAGCTGCCATCAGTACCACTAAAGGTGGTTATTCGGGATATTAGCTGGTAGTCATAATAATGTGACTCGACTCTGTAGAATCATCCGCTGTTCAATAACAGAACCGGGACATGTTGGTGTAATATTGAGGATTATTTTATAATTAATTTATAGTAAAGAATAAATAAAACTAGTAGATAGTTAGCAAAGAAAATTTAGAAGTATTTAAGGAAAGCACTGAGAGAAGTGTAATGTCATTATCCAATTACTGTGTGTGAATGAAGAATTTTGACATAGTAAATACCTGAGAGAGTTATGCAGACTATGTTGTTAGATTTTAAGAGAAGACATTTCTTGTTAAATCAAGCTGTGAGTTTTATTGACGATCCCTCTACATTATAAAGAGAATAACACACAGCCAACCAAGCTCCCTCTTCCCGTTACCATCAGCTTGGATCTGCCTCTGGGACTTGGCTATTTGTTGTTTCCAGGCAGTATATCATCTCTTGTAAGAAGCATCAGAGGTGACTGGGAAATGTCATCCTCATCAGAATGGTAGGTCTCACCATAGTGACATCCCATCTTGGAGATGACAAAACTGTATCAGAACGGGCCTAGTAGACATCTTACCTTCATCAACAGTCATCTATATTATAGCTACTACAGTCTGACCTTTGATTATCAAGGCCAGTGTTTCTCAAAGTGGGCGATATTGCCCCCTTGTGGGCGGTAGAGACCTTGCAGGGGGCGTTAAGTAGCAATTGGGCAGTAGGGGGGCGGCAAGGACCTTGCAGGGGGCATTAAGTAGCAAGTGGGCGTTGCAAGACATTCGTATAATCCGTAATCCATGGCTATGATTCAGTTGTGTAAGCTTTTATATTATAATTATATTATCTTTACAATTATAATAAATATAATTTTATTTTTTACAATCTGCTTTTCTCACTCGAATCCAGGGACTGGTATTATAGCTCGCGCAAGGAACACAAGAGCCAATCAGAATTGTTCACTGGAAGCCAGAAAAACCAAACCAATCAATTCGCGCTTAAATCTGATTGGCTCTCGCTACTTCCACTTCCTTCTTTCTTTAGGGGAGCTACAGGTATTGGACAATGAAACTGAAACACCTTCGCAAATAGCACTGGATACCCCCAGGGCTGAATAGAACCTTCTGCTAGGTAATTAATCGTATGCATATCAATGAATCACGTGTCAGAGGTCTTGGTAGTCACTCCAGTAGAAAAGTTCGATAGTAAGCTTCAAATTGTCTGTGCAGAGCGCTATAATGGGAGACATATCCGACTTCAAAAGAGGGCAGATTGTTGGGGCGCGTCTAGCAGGTGCATCTGTGTCCAAAACTGCCACACTTTGTGATGTCTCACGTGCTACAGTATCCAGGGTGATGTGTGCATATGAACAGTAAGGACGAACCACGTCCAGGAGGAGCAACTGCAGGGGAAAACGGAAGTTGTCGGAAAGAGACGTCAGGACATTGACCAGGATTGTTGCACGAAAGCGGAAAACCACCGCAGCAGAAATCACCGCAGAAATGAATACACACCTCCAGGAACCTGTGTGCACGAAGACAATCCGTCGTTACCTGCATAAATCCAACATCCATGGCAGGGTTGCTATACCGAAGCCTTTCATCAGTAGTACAAATGCCTCCAAGCGGGTTCAGTGGTGCCGGACGCATAAAACCTGGACGTTGGATGACCTCAAACGCGTCATATTCTCGGACGAGTCCAGCTACACTGTCTTCCAAACAACAGGGAGGGTATTCGTCTGGAGGAGCCCCTCTGATGCCTACAATCCAGACTGCTTGGCACCCACAGTCAAACACGGAGGTGGATCAGTAATGGTTTGGGGTGCAAACTGTGCAGGACCTCTACCGATCCTTCCCAAGACGTGTTACTGCTGTGCTGGCTACCCACGGTGCCCCAACACCTTATTACAGCTTTTTGCAATCGATAAAATGTAGTTTGCAATTGGTAAAATGTAGTTTGCAATTGAAAAAATAATCTTTTCAATTGAAAAAATGTAGTTTTCAAATGAAAAAATGTAGTTTTCAAAATAAAAAATGTGGTTTTCAAAATAGAAAATGCAGTTTTCAAATTAGAAAATAGACAAAAAATTCATAAAATGTAAGTCAAAGAAACCAAAGAATTTAATTATATATATTGTTATAGTACAGTAAATTACAAAATTTTATTATATAAATATTAGTATTATAAAATTAAAGATTATTATGCAAATTACTGTAGATATAGTGTAAAACTATATAAAAACATTGGATATTACGCCGTATTACAAGGAGTAAATATAGTAGCTGTATACAATAAGAAACATACAGTAAAAAACATAAATTCTATTCTCTTCTATTCATTGTCATCATCATTATCATTTTGAGGAATGTCTGGAAGATCATTTAAAATTTCAGTACGCTGAATGCACGGTACTAAAAACTGCCGGCTATGAACGACCCAACCATTGCAGTAGCAGGGGGTTATTTGCGCTGCTGCAGTTGAAACGGTAGCGAGTAAGGCTGGCCGGTCAGGCGCGTGTTCGCAGCGCACAAGCAATTTTAGTTTGCTGAACGCTTCCTCTACAGGGTTTAGGAACGGGCTATACGGCGGTAGATAAATTACTTGGCAGTTGTGATCATCAATTAGCTGCTTCACTTGGTTAGTTTTATGGAATGGAACATTATCCATAATTACATGTAAAAAATTTAATGTTTTACGTGTATGTAAATTGTGGAAATCTTTTTACCGTATGTATTTTAGCCTATATTCGAGTTACACGCGTTCGCTGAGCTCATCTTGCCCGTCGTCTGCTTAATTTCGTCGCCGTTTATGTAATACAAATAATTGCCACTAGAGGGTAAGGGAGAGTGAGGCTAACTAAAGCTCCTAATCTAGAACTTTAGGGCTAACTGGGACGCTTTCTTTATTTTATTATGTAAATTATGTTGTTTCTTTGACTTATATTTTATGAATTTTTTTTCTATTTATTTTCTAATTTGAAAACTGCATTTTCTATTTTGAAAACTGCATTTTCTATTTTGAAAACCACATTTCATTTTTTCATTTGAAAACTGCATTTTTTCATTTGAAAACCACATTTTTTCATTTGAAAAGATTATTTTTTCAATTGAAAACTACATTTTATCGATTGCAAAAAGCTGTAAATAAAGATTTTGGATTTCTACCAGGTGTTTCAGTTTCAATGTCCAATACCTGTATATTTTTCACTGATATCTTTATGAACTAGTTATCCAAGAAGAAAGTCTACGGTCGTTATTATCAGGTTCATAAATTAATCATTTATTTGGGCATCTACAGATCACTGGATATAAAAGAATTGTTACTGCGAAGAAATTTAGTAAGGTAAACTCAAAATTGTTGTCTTAAATTTCTGTGTTTAAAAAACTATAACTTAAGTTTGCATATGAAATCAATCTAAAATGACTGCAAGCATACCCTATGATAATAAAACGCTTGAAAATTATCCTCTCCCGTCAATAGTTTCGTTGTTTAATGAAACTAAAATCATCGATCAAATTACTGCTTATATTAAATAACTCTTACTATTTAAGTACACGGATTTATGTAATAATTTGATTTAAAACATGCGATCATAAGACGAAAACAATGAAATTCAAAATCATTATAGTGTTCGTACGGGTCATGGAAAATCGAAAAGAAATTTCCAGGCCTGGAAAAGTTTGGAAAATCAATGTTTCTGACTTAAGTTTTGGAAAAAGTGTTTTTTTGAACAGATTTAATGTTTTCTTAATAATTATTTATAAATGATATGAATATATTATTCTTAAAAATATAAAAGATTATGGTCTTCGAAAATGTATGGAATTGCTATGAAAATTTTGGAAAAGTCATGTAATTTTATCTTTGATCAAGTGTACGAACTCTGCATTAGAATTGTATCACCGATGGGTATATTGAATTTTTGAAATTTATAAAATGTACTTGATTTATATTTCATAACAAATTCACTTATTTTAATCGTTTCCTATAGGAAAAATGTCGGAATCTAAATCGAAAAGGAGATGCAGGCAATATTCTGTGGAATATATTAAGTATGGTTTTATACCATCACCATCAAATAACCAGCTTCCATTGTGTCTAATTTGTGAAAAGTTATTTTCCAATGAGGCTATGAAACTTTCCAGATTAATGGAGCATTTAAATAAAATGCATCCCGATAAAAAGAACCACGAGGTATCATATTTTCAAGACTTGCGACAAAAATTAGAGAAACGTCCAAGATTAGAAACCATGTTTTCCAGTACTTCGCAACAAAATACAGATGGACTGCGTGCTTCATACAAGATATCGCTACTAATTGCAAAAACTGGAAAACCACATACAATTGGGGAAGAGTTAATTTTGCCAGCAATTTCGGAGGTAATCAGTACCGTTTTGCAAAACCTCCATTAAATATAATAAAATCACTTCCTCTGAGTAATGATACAGTACAAAGGCGAATTGACGAAATGGCTGACAATACAGCAAATTTTTTATATTCGATTTTGCGAAACACGACATTTTCTCTGCAAATAGATGAAACTACTCTACCTGATAATGAATCATTGTTACTTGGATATGTTCGATTTGTTCACAATGAACAGTTGAGAGAGGAATTATTATTCGCAAAATTTTTAGAGACGGATACCAAAGGAGAATCTATATTTCGAGTAACCGAGCAGTTTTTCAATGACAATAAAATTCCACTTACAAATACTTTTGCTTGCGCAACTGACGGAGCAAAAGCCATGGTTGGCTCTGATAAGGGTTTTTTAGGTTTCTTGAAAAGGGCTGTACCAAATATTTTGACGATTCATTGCATCATTCATCGCCAACATTTAGTTGCAAAATATATCAGTAGCCACTTACACCAATCTATGCAACTTGTCATTACCGCAATTAACAAAATTAAGGCTCGTCCATTGCATGATCGTCTCTTTCGCAAGTGTGTGAAATAAATGATGAACATTATAAAAGATTATTACTTCACACAGAAGTTCGGTGGCTTTCAAAAGGGAACAGCTTCCAACGATTTTATGAACTTTTTGACACTGTTATTGAGTTTTTTGAAAGCAATAGAATTCTCGTCAATGTTCTCACACAAACAGAAAAGGTCGATCTTGCTAGCGAATTGAAAAAAATCAAACATGATATTGCTTACTTATCAGATTTATTTGAAAAATTCAATAAGGTAAATTTGCAATTGCAAGGTGAAAATGTTACTCTGATTAAGTCCAAATCCGAAATATCCACATTTATTTCAAAATTGGTACTTTTTAAGAGAAATTTTGGACGACGTGAATTTTATCAATTCCCGAAACTGATGGAACTTGAAGAAAAGGAGAAGTTATCTGATGAACGTCTTTTAATTTTTTGTAACCATTTGGACTTATTACATAACGATATGAGGAAAAGATTTACAGATTTACTTGATTTGGAAGTTCC